>MEIZ01000576.1:0-19359 GCA_001723225.1 Globodera ellingtonae
ACTTAAATTTAGGCATATTTTTTAACTACTTAAATTTTGTTTCATAATAGTGGGAAAAAAATTCATTGTGAATAGAAATATAGAAATTTTATTTGAATTTAAAAAACACTGTTAAAATTCAACTTGTGCCTATAAGGAAATTTACTGTGGGTTGTTCGCTTAAATAAATTCAAAACTAGACTAAACTCAAAATCAGTTTTTACATTAATTTCGCTAACCTAATAAAGTATAAATATTAACATAAAACAATCATCTATTTAATTAATAAAAGGCAATAAAAAAACATTGGTCCCGAACTTTAAAATGCCAAATTTAATTAACTGCTTAAGCTGACAAAGAAAACTGGCAACCACAACATAAACCAAAGCCCGAGCGTAGTTAGTACATAATTACGAAGCTGACTTTGCATTTAAATTTTTGTTTAATTTTTGACGAATCGCATTATGAATTTCTGATTTGACATATATTATTTTCTACACCTAATTACCTTTTAACGTTTAAAATTGTGCTGTTGACGTAAAATGCAGATTTAATTTAATTTCAGTTTGATGAAGTAAACTCAGAATGACCGGAAGTTAAAAATGATATGGAATAATCACGGGGCCCTCAGTAGTAGTGTTTGGAGAAAGAGAATGGGCTCTGTCTCTTTTTTTAACATGTAAATTTAAAAGACGAAAGCTCTCCATTGCTTATTGCATTTCTTTTATTTCATTATGTTCTTAAATACCTTCGTAATTTTATATACTGTGTATTTTAAATTAACAATTTTATATATTATATTGCGTATCAACAATCTGCAATTATTCATTTAATTTTATTGATTTAAGCCTGCATTTTGGCTTTTGACAAAGCAATATTTCGGGGCAAACTGAATTTATTCTTGCTGGTGGGCGTGACTTAAATCTAATCGCAGATAAAGAAGAAAATAATTGTTATTAGTGTAATTAGTATAAATTTTTGAATTCTAATTTTCAGTCACTTTGTTTCTTGAGCAATGTATTACCATTTACAATATCTGCTTTTATACTAAATAGTTGTTCTATATAAATAAATACGCCCACCAAACATTTGAATTTATCTTGAAATTATCCTAAATTAAAAAGAAATTTTAAGCTAAGCCACAATTAGTCGACACCAAAGTTTCTAGATATTTATTCAACCTAATATATAATTTTTTCTTTAAATTTAATATTTTTATAAAATGCATTATTAAAAATATTGTTTCTTAGGTTTATCAGACTCTCAAATTATGATTTAATGTTTCGCCATCGTGCTAATTTATCATACCTCGATTTTGTCCTCCGCTGCCAGGAAGTTTTGTTGCCAGTAATTTGTTATTATACATTTTTGCTATTTTATTTTTTATGACACAAAAAATCGCCGATTTCCACATTACTTACATTATTCATAAAGCCAACCTGCAGACTTTTGAAAAATTCTTATAAAATTGCAATTTTGAAATTATCACTTATTACTAGTAAGTCTTACTATCTTTAATGCGTATTTTATGTGAATCTATATTTTGTTGGGCTTTTAAAGAAATTTTTTTTTATAAGAACAATTAGTTTATCATTATATTTTATTTTGTCTCAATGTACCTTGGTTTAATGTTTCAAATACTTAATCTGGTCTCAATTTTATGTATTTTTTTAATTTTGTTCTATCAGAAATTACAAATTTGATATTTACGCTTTTTTGCAGCGGTATTTGAAATTTTTAGCCAGTCACGTCAACACATTTAATTTATTATATCTTTGAATTTAATTTTAGTTGTGCTTGGTTCTAGTTTAATCTTGTATTCTTCTCTTGTGAGCTACAGATTTTTAATGGTCATTATGTTCAGCCGTTGATGCTTGATGTCATATCCATTTGGATCCAAAATAAATAATTATTTAAATTACTTGTATTGTTTGGGATTTTACTTATTTTCTTATGTAATAAAAAGATGTCGAAATTATTTAAGTAATCTTTAGTCACAGAAGCTCTACAAAATTCAAATATTTTTATTTAACATGTTCGTATTATTGGCAAGAGATAAAGCCAATGTTAATTTTTATTTTAAAACAGAAAAGACTAAATATCTGAATTAGTCATCTTTTAAAAAATCGTTAAGTTTTTCAACTTATTTATAAAATATTTTTATTTGTAATTATATTTGTTTTAAAAATGAAAACATTATATGATTTATAYTAATTATGCTATTGCTTAAGGTATTTTATTGATGTTTAGATAAGTCAGTGGGGTTTTTATGTGTAGAAAATAATGGTTATTAAATTAATTATGTTAGTTGATTAATAATTAATTTTCAAATTTTTAAATACATTTTTCGTTGCTGTTTTTATTTTATTTTTGTGATTTTGAATATTATTAGCTATGCTATTTAATTTTGAACAACAAATTATTTTATTTTGACAAAATTGTCGTTTTTTGTATTAACGAGATTTCGCACCGGCAAAAAAATCTCTTCCAACAAAAGATTTTTATATTGTAATGATTTTTGTTTTCATTTTTTTTTGTATTAATTTGTTAAAAATTATTTTTGTATTTTTTACAATAATTTTTTATTGGATTTTTTTTGTTGATATTTGTAAATAATAAATTGTGCACTGTTTTGAGCATACTTTTAATTTAATATTTGAAAATAATCAGGCCTTGATGCTCGTACATTTGAATTTAATTTGCATATCATTCTAATTAAATTAAGCAGATACGATTTATAGCAAAATAAAATAAATACAATTTATGTTTAAACCGTCTAAAGACAAATATTCAAAATCTAAAATTATTCTCAAACCATCTATTTTATAACGTAAAAACTCTTTCTCGTGAAACTTTTCAATTATATAATTAAACACGTTTATATCTCTTAAATAATAAAGAACAATTTTTCATTTAATTTATAAAATTAATGCAAAAATATGTTTATTCGTAATTATTTATATTTTATTTTACTCATTACGGATTTCGACAGGAGCCCAGATTCTGACATTTGCCTCTTTAATATCGATCATGTATTTTAAAATTTAAAATTTGTTAGTATTATCTGTTTGTTTGTTGATATTTTTGCATTTATGAATTTTGATTAAAAGTCAATAAATAATAACTTTTATTTAGTTAGTTGTTTAAATATTCTTTAACGTATTAATATTAAAACTCGTTGTAATTTTGTTGCACACAAAATAAATGATATGGAAGTTATCCATAAAGCAATGCATAGGTAAGTTAAGAACGATAATAACGCGGCTCGCATCGTAGTGCTCTGCTTTCTCGATGGTTTGTTCCAACGTGTATAGCTTCACTTTGTTGATTTAATGAGTAATAGATTTAATAAAATTGTAATTTATAAAATTTGTTATAAAATTATTCATCAACTCCGATCAGTATACCGCTGGGGGTGGAAGAAATCACAGGTAACTTTTATATTTAGGAGCGGTTGCGAATGTTTTTATTTTGGTTTATCATTGTTTTCACATATTCACTTTAAAAGTAAAAATCAAGAAATGGTCAGCATTATTTATTTATTAAATTTCATTTAAATGCGCCGCTCAAATTTTTGAATTAAAGAATAGGAAATCGATTTGAATTTGCCTCATGGCCAAATCCAAGTGTGATTTTGAGTYCTATTGATATATCTAATGATTTTTAGGATTAATAATATTTATTTATATGCATTTTTAACAAATACTTAATGAAATTTATTATAATAGAATAAGATGTTTATAAAATTTGTTTAACTCGCACAAAGCTGTATTTAAATGTTTTAATTTTTATGTCAAGTGAGCAGTCAAAGGAAGTATTTTTAGTAAATCAAACTAGACGTGTTATATTCAGATAGATTATAAAACAACCCAAATACCATGGTCGATATGATCTTTAGGTAATTTTATTGATTAATATTAAATAAAGGTTAGCTTTTTATGTTTTATCTTTAGTTCCTTTTTTATCAATGTTTTTTTATTATTTGAACTTTATTGTTTTTCATTAATTTAATTTTATTAATAAGTTGTTGGTTCTTTGTGGTTTCAGTTTATATATTCATTACGCATTTGATTTAATATTTCCGTCTTTCCGTATATTATATTTTACAACTCCTATTTTAATTTTTTAGTATTACAAATTATTTTAACTAGAACCAAATATGGAGGTTCTCATCAGCACGTCCTCAGGTTATTCATTACTTTTAAAGATTAGCATTTATTAATAGTTTTAACAGCATGTCTGACACTCATTTTAATTGTTTTTGAAGTTTGTGATGTATGTAAACAATTTTCAAACATTTATAACATGAATATTTAATACTTCCTCGTCGTTGCCGTCTCCCATGCTTTTTTTCCTGTTCCGGTGTCAGTTAAATATAAAATTGGCAATTCAGACATTTATCTAAGGTTCTTTTTTATTGCCATTTCGTCCAAAAGAGGAGCCATTTTTACTCAAATTTTATTTGCCCACTTTTTAAAAAAATTAAAGTTTTTATATCTATATTTTTTTGATCGCGTGGTAATGAGTTCATTTTATAATTTAATTTTATTTTAAAAATTGTTCATAAATTTGCTTATTGTAAAATTCCAATTTCTATCTTTATTTTTCAATGCATATATTGGAATTAAAAGTTTTAAACGATTTATGCTTTTTGATTAATTCAAATTTGTATTATAATATTTGACAATTTCCAAATGTTTTTATGTTGCTTAATTTTATGATCTTGTTTTTCTTATATTAATGTTAATTTATAATAAATATTATGATGCATATAGTTGTGTTATTTATTTGTTAATTTAATAATCAATTGTTTACATTAACGCGGTATTTAAATATTGCTAAGTTTTTTGTAATAAATGAGTATTAATTCTGGCAGCTTAATATAGATTTTCAATTTACACATATAAATTATGCGTCATGAATATGTTATGTCGAATGCATTGTTAGCCTCGCCCGCCAGTGGAGAATTGAAAACAGGTGCAGCAACTAAGTTAGTCAATAAGGCAATTGATTTCATTAAAATAGTATTGCCTTAACCTGAATACTTTATTACCAATTATTAGTTATTGTTTTTTTTATTAATTTAATTTCCTTGGCACATCAATGAATTTGACCGGATCCACGATTATGATACAGCGTAACGTAATCAGACCGCACCCAAAAAAGCATAGCCTTGGAGAGGGTATATTTTCAATGTTGACACAATGCAACTGACGACAGCGTGTACGCGTGGTAACAAGAGCTTGTTTAAATAAAACTACCTTAAGTGATATCCCTAAAAAATAGAAAATAAAATTTGGGCATCCTCAAAAGAAGAACTTTAAAGTAAAGTTTTAAAAAGTTTAAATCTATAATTAACATTATATAATAAAGAATAAACAAATTATTTTAAATATTCTAGGAAACAATATATTCGATAAAGAAAAAAATTTAATTGCGAATTTTAAATCAATCTAAAATTACCAATTTAAATTCATTTTATTTTGAAGCTGTTGCTTCAGTAATTTTTTAATTTTATGGTTGTGTTATAAATCAATTTTCTACATTTGTTTATATAATTTATTTTCAACAATATTGTGCTAATTTTTTCAGTTAACAAATTAGGTTTGGTAAGCCGAAACAAAGCCAGGCTCATAATAGTTACTAATTAATCGTTGTGTTTTTGTTAGGCTTGGTCAATTTAAAACGTCACTCAGTTTTGCAAAGCGCTTTTTTCCATCAAAAACACTTATTAAGTTTAAGTGTATTAATTATATGATTAATTTTCTGTTTAAATTTTAAAGTTCGTAATTTTTACTCATAACGGAGATGAGTAAATCGATACGGAATTGAAAACGTGCAAAAAAGAGAGATAACATAAAAAAATGTATTATTAGTGTTTTTACCTTTTAAAATTTTAATAATATAATTTATTACAAATAAAACAAATATATTGATTTTTGCTGTTATCGCTTTATTGCCCAACTTTTCTTTTGACGTCCGGATAGTTATTTTTGTAAAATTTACTATTTATGTTATTTAGAAGGTAACCAAGAAAAGCGAAGTTAAATTATCAATAATTAAAGAAATTATTTTTGTCAAATATAAAAATATAAACACTGATGGGCTTTTCCAAAAATAATGTAATTCTTAATTGAATTAGGTTTTTAATAAATTTTTATTTTGTACATTGGTTGAACTAATTTATCGCTGATTTGTTATAAGGTGCTAATTCACAGTTGATGATATATGTATATTTTGGCAAAATTAAATCTAATCACATTTTTGTTGAAGAACTGGACAAGTAAGTCGACCGAATAATTTTCAAGCAAATATTCTCAACATATTTAATTAAAGGGGCGCAGAACTAAGCTTGTATTATTGTCTTTTTTTGAAACTCTTTTTGTCAGTGGGTATAATGTTTGAGGTTTAACGATTTTTCCATGTCGTAAGAACCATGCGATATGACAAATTTAGCATCAGATTAATTTCAACATATTTTATTAATCATATGCGCTTGTTGGTTTTAGCCAAGTTTAACTAAAATTTCATTTCTTTAAATAGAGATTCTTTTTGTTCCGGCAAATTATAGTGTAAAACATACGGAATAAATCAATTCCTATTAATTCTGGATTTATCAATAGATGTTCTGGTCTTTAGCTGGTTTTTAATTTTTTTTTAATACATCATATTTATTTAAWATTTTTAAACATATATTACATATTTTTGACTTACTAACAAATATGAATTGAATGAAATACAAAAAATCTTTATAATAAAAAGCGAATGACTAAATAAATATAGCAAAAAGACAATAATTCTACCATTTTAAAATTAAAAGATAAATAAAACTATAAATACAGATATAGTGATTAGCTCCTGAAGTTACTAAAATTGGATTAAAAAAATGCGATAATAATTAAAATAATGGTAAATATTAATCTAATAAATAGCTGAGTTGCCGCTACTTTTTTTGGATCTGGTTTTTTCTCGGTGCACCTATCAAAAGGCCCAAGTATTTAATGTTGCTACTAAAGCCATTAATTTGCATAACGCTTAGTCTTATTTAAGCAAATTTAAAAGAAAAGATATATCATGAATGTTTTGATTAAATTAATTAAATAGTAATAAATATGAACTTACATAAATGCTCTAAAATAAAAAACTAATTATGATATTGATATTCACCAGTTTTCCGTCTAACGAAACACTGAACCGGCTTCAAGTAATAATTTTTTAAGATGAAGTCACCCAAATAGAATAAAAAAAGTGCTTAGGTATATAATAAAAATTAATAATAAACTTAAAAACTAAAAACTAACTAATATTTAAAAAGCTTGAACTAAACTAAACTAAATTGCTTTAAAATTTATAAATAAATGAAAAATACTTAATGTTGTTACAATTGATAAAATTACCGAACTTAATTTTTCTATCAATTAACTTCTCATTTAAATATTGTCGATTTTCTTTTTAATAATCAAAATAAGAAAACTAAAAAACCATTCATTTAACTCTAAACAAAATAAATTGCAATCCATGAGGCTGGACATGTGTTAGAATCATGGCTTCATTAAAACTACCGGTTCCATTAATAAAAACAATTTCAACTGACATTTTTTTAGAAAAGATWAAAACTCAATTGATACTGGGACTTATACTTTGAAAAAACGTGCATAGCAAAAGCTATTTTAATTTGTCGAAATAAATTTTGAAAATATTTAATAAGATTTTATTTATTTTTTTTGTATAATGAGATTTTTGACTTGTTATTATTTTAACGCCACTTGCTCATCTTTCTTATTTACTTATTCATTTTTCAATACTTTATAATTTAGAAATATCATATTTTTGTCAACATTTGGCAATGTTATTTAAAATAAAATGTAATTTTGTCTGATAAATTTTATTTATTTCATTGTTATTTTTATTTATATTTGTCATTTCCTTTCTTTTGTCTATTTTCATAAAAGAGTTATGTGATCTTCTTTAGCATATGATATTATTTTTGCATAAGAAAAAAAGTTTTCATTTTAATTTTTCCGAGCAAATGCCTTTTGCCAAGACTCCTCCAATTGTCTTCCGCCCTTTAACCACAGCGTTCTCGCCTTCTCATGCACATGGTTTCTTGTTATATACGAAGTGGTAAATAATTTATTATTAATTTAGATTAACTTCTTATTATGTAAAAGCTGAAGTCAAWAGTGGCGGATAATTTTTTGGGTTATAATTAGGGATGGGCTTTTTAGTCTTTTGACTATTTTTTTCTGAACGCGTCTTGCTCTGCAAAGTACGAAAATCGATTTTTTAGGGCACAGCGATTTTCTCATCCAGTTTTACTAATAGTGACTATTTTTTAGTCTTTTATTTTGCGGGACTAAAATAGTACTAGTGTCTATTTTGTGCTTTTTCGGAAAATTCCTTAAGAAAAATGCAATAAAACCGAAAAATAATTACTATTTTGGCCTTTTTAGAGACTATTGCCTTTTTAAGGGATTATTTTACCGACTATTTTTGATTTTTAGTGACCAAAAATCCCATCCCTAGTTATAAGACAATTTTAAAAATATTGAAATTTGCTCTTTTTATTTATTGGCTTTAAATTGTACTCAAATAAAAAAGAATTTTATTGTTAATTTTTGTTAATAGGGTTTGTATTATATGAATTAATAATATGAAATTAAATTTTATTGATGATAATTTTAGTAACTTAAATTAAATATTTAGCTTTTTAATATCAAGAAATTCAAGAAGTAGATAAAAAAACAAATAATTCTTTTTATTACCTTTTAATAAATGTTTTAAATAATTGTGCTATCTTAATGAATTAAAGGTTGTTAATAATTACTGCGAATTTCACTTCTCCAGCGGAAGAATCGAAGAATCGCTTGCCCGAGAGGCATTAATAGTCAACGTGGTACAATGATCCTGTGCCTCCAGTTCCGCCTTGGCTCTCCAACTCTTGCGGAGTTGCAATTAAAAATTTAAAATCAAATTATTTGAGTGGCCCCCACCACCGCCACTGGATTTAATTATTTGTTCTATTTTTTAATTTATAAATTTAATAATCTTTTGCTCTTTTTAATTACAAATTAAAAATTCTAACAACTTTCGCTCAAAAAGATATTTGGAGTTTTTTAGCAAGAGTTTATATACGAGTTATTAGCCTCCCTTTAACAACAATAACCTTTAAAAATAGACCTTGATTTGGCTTTAAATTTTTTCACACAATCAATCATGTTTAAAATTTGCAGAGTTTTAATCATAACTTAAAGTTTTATATTATATATTATTTTTTAATGCGTTTTATGATTTGCTCCTAATCTACATAATGTATAAATTTATAATTTGTATAAATATCCTTGCGATTGCATACGTGCTAATTTTTCCAAAAATAAACAAAGATACTTATTATTCTTTATATTGATTTAAAACATTATTTTTTTGTGCTGTTTTGTGGCCTCCGTGTTACACATTCAATTTTGGGTTTAACGGCTATCAACTGGTTTATATGGGATATAAAGGGGCAATCCTGAAAGAAATTCCCTTTTTCTTTCGTGTCATCTTCATCTATTTGTAATTTAATTAATACTATATCAGTATGGCATTATTAATATTTATTTAGCAATCAATATAGCCCGTTTTTAACGCTTTTTATTGTATATATCTCGAAAGCTTTTAAACAACTCTTTATCATTTTTTATTGATAAAACTACTACTTTTTATAGGAGATTTAATTTAATTGTTCTTTAATTTTATTTCAAAAAATGTGATTTGAGTAAACAAGATACCTTTTTTTATTCTATTATAATTCTATTTTACTTTTAATATTTTCTTACATTCGTAAAACGATTAATTGTTTTTATACTTTTTTGGGGTATTTGGTCTTTTCACATCTTCAGATTGCGCTCTCCGAGGCAACGTAAATCGTATTTTTGTTCAACTTGGAGATATCTTGAGCGAAATTTGTAATAAATCACACTATTGTATATTATTGGCTGCAATTAGGTTATTAATTTCTATTAAAAAATTTTCATTTATTAGCCGTAATAAAAACATATACCTAAAAAGGTTACTAAATCATTATTTAAATTATGTTTGAAGTTGATGGATATTCAAATAAATAATTTTGTGTATAAATGAAAGAGTATTTAGTTTATTTTACAATTAATTTTTTACATTTAAGATAACTAATTATGCACGTTTTTGAAGATATTTAATTTCTCGACAAATAAACTATTAATGTCTATTCAGGTTCAGAGATTCCAAAAAATGCCCTCTTTATTTAAAAATCATTCCATAATATTTTACTTTAAACATTTTCACATTTATTATTTCAAAATACATTTTTAGTGTGAATTCTTTTATGCGCATTTATAATTTATTATTTTTTGATGTTTTGCACTTTCTTATCTTTTTCAAGACTCGAAGCGAGTCGGTCGCGTTGAGTTGAGGCGCAGTCTAATGCTAGAGAAATTTTTAAATACCAAACTATTCCAAGATTTGCGCGGGTACATTTGACACTTGCTTTAATAATTACTATTTTTGTTTAATATTTGGCGCTACAATTTTTTGGTTGTTTTGGATTATTTTTTCAATCCACCAATTTGAAATTTAAAAGTTTTATTGAAGAACCACGATTGAAAAGTCAACGCGTCATCACTTCGAATTTAAAAAAACGATATAAAGCAATGTTGTATTATCTAAATGTCTTTTAGGATTTAGTAAGCCATTTCGACTATTTTTTTAAAGAAAATGAATAACGAAAACGTTTAAAAATAATACTAATATATTTTAGTGTACTCAATTTATAACTAGAAACACAAAAATTGATTAGTTGAACAAAAATGAATGCATGATTGAAGAAGATGCTGCCGTTTCCCTCGCCCCTCCAGGGAAAATCGATAATTCGCGGGAAACATTCACTCTTCAGATTATTTCAGAACATTGTCAATCGTTAGAGTACCATTTTTTGCTTTTCTGACACAAAAATTGTACAAAAATATGGTTTTTTCAGGCATGCTCACGGATATCCGGATATCCGCGGATATATTCGGATACGGACGGATAACGGATATGACCTTAATATCCGCGGGTATCCGTAGCATCCGTTGATTTTTGACTGCTGAATAAAAAGATTTTCAAGGGTGATTTTATGCATTTAAATAATACTAGTTCATTTAGAACCCAATTGCCTAAAAATTGGACGATTTTTCTTAGCATAAGTATTTAAATATTCAATTTTTTCTCTCGGCGGCGCCTATCGGCATTGCCGATCTCCCCCCCCCCCCAGCAGTAAAGCAGAATTTTCAAAAAAAAAATTTGAAATTTTTTTAACAAAAATGTTAAATAAAAAAATACCGAAAAGCTTTTTGGAAAAAATTGATTAAGAAAAAATGCAATAAAACCCAAAAATGCACCCCTAAGAATCGAACATTTTTTCAAAAAAAATTTGAACTTTAAAACAAATTTGTTTGGTGTTTTTGATTTATGATGTTGCATTTTTAGAGAGCGCACTTCAATAATATGTTATTTTTAATTATTAAATAATTTCTTTATAATACGATTTCGAGCCAAGAGATTAAGCGCTGCATAGCAGGCTTAACTTCTTCTTTCGGCACTACTATTAAGAGGACAGCCATCAAGGTAGCTCTTTGAGTAAATAAGGAGTATTTTAATTTTAAGTATAGGTAAAGGACATTTTTATTTGTACTACCTCCARATTTTAAATAATAATATAAATTTATTTTGATTTATCATGGGGACAGAATGTCTGCAGTCCTAAATCTTTATTAATAAATAATTTGTTTTTGCTTTAATCGCTTTTTTGTATCCTATCCGGAAAAATTTAAAAAAGAAAATGAAAACTAAATATTTTGAATTAATTTGTTCTCCCTCCTTCCGTTGGAAAAAAGGTTTTAGCTTTTATTTATTGTTTTTTTAGTTTTAAAAGAATTATATTTATTATTATTTTTATATTCTCATTTAGTTAATGCTTATGTTACAATTTAGGTTTTATTAAATTGTATTTGCTCACCTTTTTATKAATAAATTATTCCATTGAATTGTTCGCTTATAAAGCTTAAAAGAAGAAGTGATATTATTATTTAGGCTGGACAAAAACTTGAAATATTTTTAAGATGAGAAAAATTCAATTTTGTATTTAATTATGTTAATTTATTGGATTTTCTATTTTATTATTATAATGTAGTCCAGTGTTACTATTTTTTCCTACACCTGCTTTGACTCCAAGAAAAAGCGATTCGGTTTTTTGCGCATGACGAATTTCTTGCATTTTGCTTTTTTTTATTTTAACGATGGTGTAGAGAGATATTTGGTGCCGGCGATATGTTTTAAAATAAAATAAATTTCGGATTTTAGTTTTAAAAATTTTTTGTTTCTATTTGTAATTTTAGCTTTGACAACGTAGACTAAATATTTAATTTTACCTTTCTTTCACCTTGGTATTTATTATAAAAAATAATGAATAGTTCTTTCTTTTCCTATTATAACTGATTTAAATTTTTTTAATTAGTATACCTAACTTCTAAATTTGTGGAACAGAGTGATGTTTCTAAGTTGAAATTTTGTAAAAAAGCGCGTATGTTCATACTTTAGTTTTTTAAAACATTTATTCATAAATACAATTAAGCGTGTCTTTTAACTATTTTCATTTGAGGAATATTTCATTTTTTAACTCTCCCAAACTTATAAAAGAAAAGTGAAAAAAAAGAAAAACTGGTTTTAGAGTATACATAAACAGATTAAAAGTGAGCTTCAAATAATTTTCTGAAATTCCCAATACCGTAAAGGGTGCTTAAGTGCAGCTGTTAAGTGTAACCTTCTATAGCAAAAAGCTCGGCAACAATTTATCAATCGTTTGTTTGCACTATGTTGCCCAGAAATTCACAACTCACATCTTGAACGC
This sequence comes from Globodera ellingtonae, assembly GCA_001723225.1. Classification (NCBI taxonomy): domain Eukaryota; kingdom Metazoa; phylum Nematoda; class Chromadorea; order Rhabditida; family Heteroderidae; genus Globodera; species Globodera ellingtonae. The sequence goes on from MEIZ01000576.1 coordinate 12,887, forward strand.
GCAGATCAAGAGTATGAATTCTTAGTTATATTGTTAATAATAATATTTCATTCTATATTGAGTTTTTTAATAAAAGTTTTAATTTACGACCTTCTAATTTTACTTTTTGGGACAAACTTGTAAACTTAATAGATATTATTCCCGATCTAAATTACTGTTTCTTTAGCTGGTGTTGTGAGGGTAGTCGAAATTTATTAGTCTAAGATTTTGCGATTTTATTGATATCATTTGCGTTATTATTTTTTAAATAAAAACTAATATTTTTAAACGGATTGCAAATTTGATTTATTAATTGTTTTTGCTTGAAATATGATATATAAAGATGATTAAATTTATTAAAATGGTTAAATATAATAATAAAACAGCTTTAACAACAGCAAAAAGCTTTATGATTGAATATTTATAGGTTTTTTAATATTTGCCATAGTCCTTAGCAAAATTAATTTTAAAAAATTAAAAAATTTTGATTGGAGTGCAATTTTTAATTGGGTTTACATTAAATTTGGTTTTTATGTAGATTATAAATTAAAAATATTCCAACCAATTGGGTTGCTATCTTTTATTTAAATAAACATATTGTATAGATCCATGGAATTTTGATGGATTTTCTATTTTACAAATACTTTTGTAAAATAACAAAACTCTCAGAAAATTGTTTTCTTCTTTTCAAATTGGCCGTGCCGGCATTCCATTTCTCGACTGTCCCAATTGAGTTCCTACATGAACCTTCATTTTTATATACTTATACCAGCGTAAGGTCCTTAATGAATATTAACAGGTTTTTTTAGGTATTATGTAACTTGAAAGTTGAGCAAATATTTATATTTGTCAAATCACTATTACTAACATTATGAGTATTGAATTACAATAAATTTTGGTTAGAGAATTATAAATTTATGCCAGGAAATATGCACCCTTTTTGTTATTTTTTTTGTTAAAGCAAATAAAATAATTTGTTATTACGGTGACCCTGCCTGAAATTAGTAATATACCTTTGTGTACCAATTGAATTTAATATTTAATAGTGAAAATTAGTGTGAATTAAAAAACATTGTGATAACTAAAAAATTATTGTCTTTAAAAAATTCTTTTTGGGGGTTTGGGCTGTCTTTATTTATGCCATGTTTATTCATTAATAGTATATTGCGACTTTTTCATTATAATAATCTTAAATATTTTAAATAGAAAATTGGCCAATGAGGGTTTTAATAATTTGAATCTAGAAAATTGTTTTTCAATTTTTTTTTTTAAATTAAGAATTTTCGAAATTACTAAAGTTTTTAATTGTCACTGGGTAACTTTTGTGAATGTTTATTTGATACAAATCAGTTCGTTATAAAAAAGTCAAAAAGTTTAGTGAAATATATTTTTGAAATTATATTGTAAATATTTTTTTATTTTAAGCCTGCTGGTCGCACTCTATAGATCGCAGCGGATTTGCTCCCCAGTCTGCTTAGTTAAGTGGAATCCCTTGAATGCTGTTAAGATCATTTTTTTGTTTTAGATTTTAAAATGAACATTTTAAGGTTCGTTTTTTTATCATTGATATGTTAATAAATATAGTTTGTTTAATCGTTTGATCTTTCATTTTATAATTTTCTTAAACGTGTCTGTTATATGGTAAAAAGGTGATTTGATTTTTTGCAGAACATGCTATTATTTGAAACATTTTCATAATGCATTAATTGTTGATATTTACTTGGTTTTTCTATTTCCTCGTTTATTGGACCCTATATATTTTACAAGCACATACTAAAAACAAATTTTTTTGCTTACGTTTGTTTTCACCAAACCTTTTTTGTCGAAATTTGGTAACAAATGTTGGTAATAAATGAGGATGAATTGTTTATTTAATACTACATTTTTATGTTATTTAAAATGGAACCTTGCTTAGTCAAGTCTTCATTTAATGAATGTATCTTTTGATGCTGTTTTTTCTAAAATTTTACTTTATTTTATTTTTTTTAATTTCGTTGTTTAAGTCAACCTGTAATTTTTATAACACTTTTATTTATGAAAAAATATTTAATTATGATTTAAATGATCGTTTGCTCGCTAAATGAGAAAGTTGCAAAGAAAATTTCTAATCACCATTTTTTGCGTTTGTTGAGAAGTGAGAAATTTGTCGAGAACATTAAATAAAATAAATTGTGCAGTTCAACAATTAATTCCATTAGGCGGTCTGCTGTACATGTTGATCATTTTGCATATATTAAATCACCAATTTTATTTTTTAACACCCCTTCCACCTTCATCACCAGTATAACGACCGCAACGTTGGCGGTAAGTCCATTTTTTAATCAGCGAATTCACATATTCGTTTTTTTTCCAATAGAATAATCTTAGTTTTTCTTGAAATTTTTTAAATATTGATTAAAGCCACAATTTTAAAGCGCCTTTGAGCCAGCTATGCTCTTTCCATTTTCGAGACATCAAAAAATTTCGGAAATCGGAATTCCGACCATCCCTGTTACACATATGCCAAAGGGAATTCGCCACGAGTGCGAGCTTCGAAAGCCCACAATACAACAACATTCATTAAAAAATCAAATAAATAATCTTTTTGTTTAAATAGAGCTAAAAAATTTACAAACCAAAAATATTGGCAAAAAACAATTCGGTGTTGTAAGAATAAAATCATAAATTAGATTTTTATAGCCTTCATTTTATGTGGTTTCGACATATGCATATTATGCGAATTTAAAATTGTTGTAAACTAAGTATAAATAAAAATTTCAAAATTAATTTAAAAAAATTATTATACAAATAATCTAAACGGGCACGAGTTATCAAAAGAGCGACGGCACCATGTAGGGAGGAAGATTACCAATAATAACCTAATTGAATCATAACCAAAATAAAAGAAAGAAATTGTAAGGAGAAAAAAATAAAATTGAAATTGTTATCATTTAAACAAATTATTTAATTAAAATAAAGAAATCAATGAGCTTATGCCATTAAAAGAAATATTATTTTTATATATATTTAACTTATTTCAACACTGTTTAAAATTAAAAGGGTTTGATTTTTATTAGATAAAATGCTAATAATCGTACAAAACATAAACCTTTATAAAACACAGTAAAAACTATCATTAAAAATTATGAATGTTAAATGTTTTAATGCAAACAATAATTTAAAGACTTTGGAAAGTTAGCACACGCCCTAAATTGTTCCTACCTCGACAAAGAAAAACATGTGGATGGAATCAGTCGATTATAGTAAAACTAAAATTTAGATGCAAATATGAAAACTTATATTATCAAACTAAATATTAAACATAATTTTCCAGCCCAGTAGCATAATATACCGTAAACAGCAGATGAAGAACTGACGGTTTCTAATAGGTAGCCAAATCAATGCATAGAATCTAATTATTTTGTTTTTATTTAAATACATTTCAAATTATTCAAATAAAAATTACGGGTTTTAAAGTGTATAGGATTATAATTGCTATGTAATTAAATACTAATCGATTTCTAAAACTTCAAATTTTTTTTGCTAATTAATCTCATAGCAAAAGTCAAATCTTGCCGTAAAATTAATTTTATTTTCAATGACAACTCAAATTTGCAGTTATTAAGTTGTAAAATAAATAAACTAAAAATTAAATGAAAGGAGCATTGGTGGGTGGGCCGTCTTAAAAGCCGTCGCAAAACGATTGGAGAAGCGAGCTACTTCGGATAATTGTTTAGTCAGTACAGTAATGCCTAATTTATATTTAAAATCAAAAACTGAATGCCTAAATTAAACTATTTAATTTATCAAAAGATAAAATAAAACCAAACAGATAAGTTTATAATTTGATTGATAATTTTTAACGAATAAAAAAAACCATTCATTAGTTAAAAGGAAATTAAAAAATGCTTTAAAAATTTTTGCTTTGTAAAATGCTGTAAATTCAATTCGTATTAATTATTATATAAATAACATTACCGCCTCGGCGGAAAAAGGTTAGAAATTTATCTTTTCGATAAAAGTAATCAAAATAAAAGGATGCTGATAAACAAATATTTCGCATCACCATGCACAGAATTGTATCGACCCTGAGAGACCTTTGAGAGTTCTGATAATTCTACAAATAAAGATTTAAGAAAATAATAAGAAAATATGAAAAGTAAAATATTGGGTATGTCAAAACTTTAATTCTAAACTAATAATAAACCATAACGTAAATTAAATAATTTATTTTTTTGTTAACGAATTATACTCATTCGCGCTCTTTATTAATGGAAAATTGGTATAACAGTAATTAAGAAAGTTGTAATAAGTATAGTGCGATCAAAAAATTTATAAATAAATGTTTAAATAAATACTCTCAAGTGCAATAAAAAGCTTGGGCGATGAGACATCATAAATTTATTTAAAATACAAATAAAAAATTTAGTATATTTTTAGCAATTTAATTTAATTTCTTGTAAAATATAGTGTGGGTGTGTATTAATAATGAATCGTCGGTTGACGCATTAATAGCTTTTTAAATTAGCACCTCATTTATCTTTAGCATTTAGTAATTTAATATTTTATTCACTACCGATTTTAAAGATCAAACTTTTTCTTATAACTTGAATTAAAGATTTTACAAATATAAATACATATTTTCTTTAGAAAATTTTGAGTGAAGATTTTTCACTAATTAATTTTGTTACCATAGATGACACGGACTTCTAAAATGACACCTGCAGTTTAATAAGTATCATTTTTTTAATTAAAAGTTGTGACTAATTCATTGTAATCGAGGGCATTCCATTTTTGTAATGATTGTATAATTTTATTTTGAAAAATAAATTTTAATTCATTTCACAAAGTTATTTTAGTAATTTTAATAAATTTTTGCAATTGGCAAAGAGGTTTAATACTGATTACTCGAATGTTTCTTGTTTTTTTTCTTAGCTTTGGTACTCAAGGGAGGGATATCCCGTCCCTCAAAATAAACTATAATATTGAGAATTATTCCTGCAATTTCTATCAAAGAAATTGTTTTGTTAGTGTTAAATAAGTATTATGATAAATCCAAAGATATTTTGCCTTTTCTTGTTTCTTCTAAGGCTGTTTTTATAAATTGAATAATCTTTTATTTTATTGTAGGTTTAACGAATTTTACTGGCGACTTTTGAATGGATATTTACTTTTATTGTTATAATTAAATTTCATTAAATTCCACACTTTTGGAACTAATTATTTTGATTTTATTGTTTATGAATTAAAGTTTAAAGTTTATTAAAAATGATTTATTTATTCAAATTAAACATTTATATTTTTAATTATTAATTTTTGCGTCTCTGACCTTCAACGACTATATTTGACAATTTTAATTTTTTTGGTAATTATAAATATTTTATTACATTGTAAAACTTTTTATTTTGAAATTAACAAATTATATAAAAGGTGAAACATTTTCAATAATGCATCGAATGATTTCTCTTTCGACATAAAACGCATATTTATGAAGATATTTTCTTTAAATTTGAAACCCAAATATTCCTCATGCTCTACTCTTTAAATTAACGCCGATTGAGGAGGTAACGATATTCCTGAAACCTGGTGTAGCTAGGATTTAAGGCGGCAGGTTGTTTTGCGGTTTTTTTCACTAAGATCATTTAGAGTTTTTATAAGTTTTTCAGAATTTATTTTTAATGAACTGTAAAGCTGTATTGAACTTTTACTTTATTTATTGTGTTTTTAAGAATATAATTAAAACCAAGCTGAGAATCTGGACGAAATTGACGAAGCGAAGGTTTAGTATCTGAATGACAAATATTTTTCTTAATATATAAGTTTTACAATATTTTGTTGGGTCATTGATATTGTTCATTGCAATTGCTATGTTTTGCTGTTAATTTGCAGACCTAATTTGGAAAGGTATTTATTAAATTTATAATCGATTGCAGCCATTCTTTATATCATATAATTTAAACCATAATCTAAATCTAAAAGAAAACATAATAAGATTTGGATTCTTCATAAAAACGACAACTCATAAAACATTTGATTTTAAATAATACATAATGATCAAAGCGTTTAAAAAGGCGCAACAAAATTTAAAATAATTTTAAATAGTGCGAACCGTTTCGAAGATGTAATTGCTTTAAACAACTAAAGTTCGAATTATGTTAAAATTTTATATAACAAGAATATCGGTTAGAAATTTAAATATTTTGCAATTTTATCATTTATTTGATTTTTTGTTATGAATTATTTGATAATTTAATTTTACAAATCGATCTGACCTAAACCATTTTTACAGTGATTGGGTGAGCGATTCTAAGACTTAGTTCAAAAAAGGGCAGCTATCGGTTTAGACCAATTTATAACCCTTCAAACCTTGGCCGTGGATATTTTTTAGTTTGAATATCTTTAAATCGATATTATTGCCCCCCCCCCCCCCCCTCCGGCGATGGGAAAACGAACGGCCCTCCCCGGCTGGCAGAAAAAAGCAGCCATTTAAATTGATGCAGCGAGCGGTGGATGGA
>MEIZ01000577.1:0-19167 GCA_001723225.1 Globodera ellingtonae
ACTTTTCGACTCCAAAGGGACCAATCTTTGCTTTGGAACATCCGCATTCGGAAGCCGCAATTTGGAAATCATTTGGAAAAAGATTTGGCCTTTGTTCAAAGACAACATTTGTGGATTTGAATTGCTTCCCTCCGATCTCGACTGTTTGCGCAAATTCTCTCCCACCGTTCTCGGCGATTGCCCAAAACTCCGATCGATCGAATGCCTTAATCTTTTTCCCGAGTTCCCGGCTGATGACAGTGCCGGCGCTTCTTCTGCCCAAGCAGTGGCCAAATGGTTGCACACGCCCCGCAGGGATGGACTTCCGAAGGTGCTGAAATGTCAACGTTATTCGAGTTGGCCAGAAATGGAAGGACTCAAATTGGTGAGTTTTGTTTTATTGAACTCTCTGTTTTAAATTCTTTATTTTAAGGCATTTTTCAATTCGATCAAACCGGTCAATTTCATCATTTATTTTTGGACTTTTTCTTCGGCTGCCATTGTGCCATTTAAATTGAATAACAATTTGACGGGGGAGCGAATGGAGTTGCGACGCTTTGATGGAGGCATATGGCTGTTAGTTCGTTGTTCGTTTAAACGTGACGAGGACAAATGGGCCGAATACGAAAAGGTGGCTAATTATTGTCGGGGGAATCGCGTCATTATTGACTTCAAAGAACTTTATGAATGAGCCGCCGGAGGAGGAACGGAATTGGATGTAAATTCAAATTGGAATAAACATTTATCATATTGATATGTACATATCAGCGCTGGGCGCCGTGAACAACTGATAAATTTTTTTTATCCAAATGAATTCCTTCATTAAATTTTAACAAAATTTGCGCAAACGGGCAATCCTTTTTATTCTTTTTTTCGATTTTGGCTTACTCGGTGAAATGTCATCCTACCTATAGAAGTGTTAGTAATGGCATTTGCCATAAAAAGAGGGCAAATAGACGTTTTGTGGTACTTTAAAATCAGCGAGCAAAATTAGAGAAATGCAAAAAAGTGAGATAGCGTAGTGCTAAGAGAACAGAGWAAAAAAAGTAAGCCTAAAATTGTGCGCGTTAATGTTTTTTGGAAAATTTCGGAATACGTGTAGTTTTCGAAATTGGACATTCCAAATTATAAGTTCCATAACTCTTGAACTTTGCTCTTGACAATATTCAAATTGTGTTGCTTTGTATTTGGAAGGTGATCGAGTAACGGCAAATTCCGCCCGTGTAAGGGTTTTTACACGGGTCTTGAGGACTTTGGAACACTTGATATTACATAAATAGGTCAATTGCTAATGGGGAGCATTTTGTATTGTGTTCGTCGTAATGGAGAAAAATGGAAAATGTTTCCCATCTTTTAAATGACAAATCTTCCACTGCTGCTGCTGCTGATGATGACCCTTTTAGCTTCTGACATTTGCACGCAAAAAAATATCCGAACATTCAGAAAATGTCACTTTTTGCATTTATTTAATTTGTTAGGGGCAAAACGCTGACCCAGAAAATGGCGATTGGTGCTGGAGAATGGGCGSGTGGACGGAGCAGAACGGCCGATGTTTGGTGATGTTCATCTTCATCTTCAACCCCCACACTCCAGACCGGTTAAAAACCGGTACCCCCGGCTTTCGTTTACCGGGATTCAGATACCCGTTTTCGTAATTCTTATGAGCGGAAAAACAGCAATTTTTGGAAACTTTTTAGGAGAGTGGATGGGTTCGGCGGCGCCGACAGCCGCCGCCGGGATAGAAAACTAGAAATATTCTGTTGTGAATGTAATGTCATTTAATTTTATTTTGTATAACGTAATTTGCTATATTTAAAAATTAAAATCATTTTAATGGTAAAAAAGTACAGTTCTTGGGAGGGGGGGGGGGGGGTAGGTAGCTCTTTTATTTATCAAGTACCCCAAAAGTGCTGCTACTTGCCTATTTTTTCTCCAACTTTGTTTTGTCGAGTTATGCACGAAAAACGGAGTTTTAACTTGGTTTGAAGCTTCTAGATCAAACTTTAGAATGCCTATTTTTGCCTATTCGGGATTTTAGCTTTGTGATCTCACCCAAATTGAACTCAACAACCCTTTCTTCCTACAGCCACTTATAATTGCCCAAACTTGCAATCTTTTTACTGCACGCAAATTGACTTTGCCCAATTCATGCTTAACATTTCCGTGACGCCGTGCATCTGTGTAACATTTTGATTTAACGAAAAACTATTAAGAAAACGAAGCGAAAACAAAATGAATTTTTGACAACAATACAAATTCCGTATCACTCGACGCCGGTAGCTTCTTCGGCGGTCACTTCGGCTCTCAAAATAATCGTATCATTCTTCGCGTCGTACCATCCGTTCTTCCGGTCCATCAATCTCTAAAGCACTCTTTTTTGTAAGGCTATGTAAACATTTGATCACATGGACACCTTAAACGTCATGAACTGAGCAAATCCCCAATCGTTCTCCTTCGAGTYAAAAATGTGACTGATCTTCCGAGTGTGGTCCGCTTTTCTCTTCATGTGCGAAACAATTCGCAGTGTTGCCGAACCAGCACAGCGCCAATTGGGGTCTTAAGTTAGAAATTTTTTAGTGTCTGAAGTCAAATCTCGTACATTTCTGGAAATGCCTCTCGGCGCTCCAGGACTTCGCAGTCCCAAAATATTCAAGTTTAAGTTAAATACTTCAAAAATTCTTGCCGAGCCGCCACTAAACTCCCTAAATAAGTAAAACGCTAACAGAAAACGTTCTTGGGATCGGTCCCGAGTCTCAACTCAAGAAAATTCTCGACTTTTTTTTTGTCTCCGGTTCTTTCACCTAACTGAACACCACAAAAATGGCTTTAGAATGGATTTCCGTCTTCTGCTCACCAGTGTCCTCCCCGTTGCACTGGAGAAAAAAGCCCAAACATCTTTCTGCAGATTTGGGCTCTGTTCGCGGAACCGCTAATATTTTCCAAGGAAGGCCCCGGATGTAAACGGCCTCGCCGAGTCGGCGACTGTTCCCATCCTCTCGAGCAAATTCCGACACTTTCTCGAGTTTCAGCATAATGTTCCCTTCGGGTTTATACGGATCTGAGTGCGGTTTTGATCAGCTTGGGCTTCTAAAATACAGCCCACCATCACCGGGCGATTTGGTTGCGGCCCTTCGCTTAGTCGAGAATTGCGTCTGGTAAAGCTCGGAAAGCGCGCGGTCCGGATGACAATGATGCAAATACACGCTGACCAGCTCGGCATCCGTTAACACTCCGAACGGAACTTTCAAAGAGAGTTTCAACCGTATTTAAATTTAAAAAATGAAACACCCCCAAAAAGATCTAACCAATATTCTCAGAAAAAGCCTCTTTTGGGATGAGGGGAAAACGAATTTTGTAGAGTGCCGGGCCGAGCATTGCGCGTCTATTCTCTGCCGAACACTCTTTCTCATTTTGACGACATTTTTCGTCCGCCCAGCAAAGTGCCTAATTATTTAAAAAGGAAATATAAACAATAATTAAAAAATCATTTTAATTTGTTTTATTATTTTTTATAAATTTACGGCATTCCAAATTGCTATTTCTTCGCTGATCATCAACTCGTCACGGTCCAAAATCTCACACAATAATTTTTGATCAATTTGTAAAAATGCTTRCGAGGAGATCAAAGCGCCCGCATTCACATCAATGTAATCCAAACAACGGCGAGCAAAGCCCTGAAACAAGAAAAAAGTTATCTTTTTAGTTTCATTTTCAAAGCAWATAGACTTGACTCGCCCAAATTTTTGATCAATTTGCACAATTCTTCTGATTAAAACAAATTGTGCGCATTTACATTTACAATATAAAACGGTCAGAACCAAATTATGGTAAAGACTAAAGTCCGTTAAAATAAATTTTTTTGTCCAATTTGTTTCAACCGGATCGTTAAAATCCTCACCTTTTCTTCAAGAAAGCGTGCCCGGTCAAATGCGACAAAAACATTGCACAAATCCGGTATGGGAAAGTCCACGCACGCTTTGACCAGTCCGGCCACGTCATATTTTTTGGCTAAAAGACAATTAATACATGAAAGGCTGATACGGGATTCCCGTCCCTTTAAGTTTGAAATTAAAATTCCCGTCCTTTTTCCCGGATTTTCAAACAAAAATAATTATTTTTTGAATCAAATGATTTCTAATAAAAATTTAATTGTGCTTTTCTTTACGTATATTTACAAAAAAAATCCAGTAAAAAACTATAGGTGGGACTCTTTTAGTCAAAATTTGTTGGAAATTTTTTATTCTAAAAATTTATTTGATGCGCTGATTATTAGGGATTTGTTAGGCTTACCCGCATAAAGCACATAAATTGCGTTGTCCCCGTCCAGTCCACTCAAATCATCGARGTAAATGAAGCTGAGCATTGTCTTGAACGCCCCCACCTCSACYTCCGGCACCTCCACGGGCTCWGTCACTTWRAAAGGATTAAAATAATTTTTAAACAATTAKATTTTCRCACCCGTCCCAGCGGCGGCGGACTTTGCATTTTCCGCGTCAAAACGGAACATTGCTCTGAACACATCGGAGGCCGCCTTCAGAATCAGTTTATGTGCCGGCAGAAGCTTAAACATTTCAAAAAAGTGAGAATTAAGAAAAATTCGATTTTATGCTCACAAAACTCGCCTCCTTTTCTTCTCCTTCCCCCACCAAAAAATGCACGTCCGCATCATCGCCCGTGCTTAGCATATGCTCCATTCGCCCCAGCGAAGAGTTTCGTTTTGGCATTTTACAAAATGTGTTACTATACTTATAATCGTAGCTAAATAAATTTGAAGGCAAAAATATATAACTCAAATTTTCAGGGAAGTTTTGTTGGCAGTCGCAACACCTAACCGCTTTTCTCCTAATTCCGCAGTAAAAAGTGCTAACTGAAACGTAGGATCTTCAAAAAACACAAAAACGAGTTAAAATAACCGGAATTYGAAAAAAACGGCGATCCCGCCGACATTTTTGGCGGGTTTTCGCACCCAAACCTCGAAAAGTCGGGCTTTTCTCCCCCCGAAAATCTCAACCCCGACGTCGGGGTCGCAACTCGGTCTAGGTATGTTTGAAAAGCGTCTTTTGTTTGTGCACGACAAAAGATTCGTGCGGAGTAAATTAATCGATCGAGTGAGAGAGAACGGAAGGAAATGGGAGGTGAGAGAAGAGATACAATCATTRGGAGAGACTTTTTTCTTTCTCACCCTTTACCCCTAATTCAGGACGAGTAAAAAAGATCAAACTAAAAAATCAAATCTTGCAAAATGAGGCTTTAAAAATTTTCATTTGGCAGGCCCTGCTATAGACTTTTTATCGTTTTTCCCAGAAAGGACATTTTGTTCGTTTTGGGTTACCGAAACCTTTTGTTGTCGTGCAATTTTGTGTCTATCCTCACTAATCGATTGAAGTTTTTTAACTCCCCTCCCCCACATTTGCTTCACAATCATTCGAATAGACTTTTTCGTCTCACTTCGGYTACCATTTGGCTGTCTCCCCCACCCRTGGCTCATAATTCGATTTTTTATGTTATTAATTTTTATAAAAATGATTTATTCAGTTTAGCTCATTAAATCATAAAAATCTTTTGGTTTTCAACAACAAAAAATGTCGGACAATTCGAAGAAAGTGGAGAAACAATTGAAAAAAATGTGAGTTTGCCTTATTTCGAATCCCCCCGGCCTCACCGGAATGAAAGTTTTTTTTATTATCAGTAAAAAGAATATTTTTGACAATTTTTGAAGGTTCTCACGCCATTCCGCCTTAACAAAGAAATTTTGTACTTTGACCAATTTAACAACACGGGGAATTGCACTATAAATTAACGATGGAAATAGCAATTAAATGTGGCATTGAGCTTTGGCATTATGTCAGTCAATGCAAAAAAAAAAAAAATTACAGCAGAAATCGAGTTGGCCACACATCGAAAACAAGAACTTTTGATTAAAAACACCGATTTGCCTAATTTTTTGTACAGAGCTTGCCGACTAAATTGTCTACCCAAAAGCAACTTGCTTTAAGCCCAAAACAACTTTTTTCTTAACACTTTTCAGCAAACAAGTTGAAAAAAGTTGAATTTTGAATAAAATAGGAGCGCCGATCATCTGGGCGGCACATGAATGAAGCCATTTCAGGTCAGAAAACATTCATTTTATCTAAATTTCCCATTTTTTAAAATTCGTTACTCTCTAACTCCAACCAATTTGTATTAAGAGTAATAAATTTTGTATTAAATGATAGAGCATAGTGTTAAGAAGCTCGTTGCAAAAAATTACGGTATGTTTACTTGTGTTCGATATGTGGTCAACTCGATTTCTGCTCTAATTTTCTTTCCTTTTTTTGCATTGACATAACGCCAAAGCTKAATGCCATATTTCCAAAAAACATAATTTACACTCAAGCGGGGTTGAACTTGCACTGCCCGACAACCGTAATTTATGCATTTTTTCAAATCCATTTCGCTAAACATGCAAATTTGCTATTTCCAAAGTTATTGGGGCGTAAGTTATAGTGAATTGTCTATTTGTGGCACCCATCAATCGCATTTAACCCTAATTTTGACTCTACTTCAGTTTATACTAGAGTCCGGCGCGGGAGCGGATCCCGCGCGGGATTTTGCGGGATCACGCTCCGCAATCCCGCATTTTTTGCGTTTTGCGGGATTTATCCCGCAAATCCGCTCCCGCACGACTTTCCGAAAAAAAATCCCGCAGCGGGATCCCGCAAATGCGATTTTGCCGGTCTCTAGTTTATACGGCCAAACATTTTTCAGCCATAAATAATTTTTTCAGTCCCATTTGTGCCGACCTTTTGTTTGAAGTCTTCGAATTCTGTGGRRCTTTTYTGCTSGGACTGAAAGTTGCGTTGATCAGCGATCGATTWGACTTTTTGGTGGACGCGCATTTCAATTCGAAGGAATGGTCATTGGGCAATTTGCAAATTCAACGCGCAGATGACAGAAAGGGCGCTGAAATGGTCAAACGCCTTGGCAAAGAAGTCGAGCGTCGGCTGCCAATTCCGGAAGAGCCGTTTCCTGACAAAGTGATCGGCTTCCAAAGCCTTACAATAAGGTCATTTCCAGCCTTCTAAATTATTTGGATTTTTACATAAACTTTTAGGTACATCGATCGAAGTGTCATCAAATTTCTTCAAAGCGTTCGACGACTTTTCGACTCAAAAGGGGCCAATCTTCGCATCGCAACATTCCCCTACCAACACCTCAGTTGGCAAATCATTTGGCACCGAATTTTGCCGTTGATTAGTGACAACATTTGTGGCATGTTTTCGCTTCCCTACGGTCTCGACTATTTGCGCCCATTCTCTCCGACCATTCTCGGCGATTGCCCAAAACTCCGATTGTTACATTCCGGTTGTGATTTCCCCGCGTTCCCGGCCGATGACAGTGCCGGCGCTTCTTCTGAACAGGCAGTGGCCAAATGGTTGCATACGCTTCGCGGGGATGGCCTTCCGAAAGTGTTGGGATGCGGATTTTGTTTGGAAGGAATTGAGGCACTTAAACTGGTGATTTTTTGGATTTATTTACTGGACTCTTTTAAATTCCTTTATTCCTCCTCTTAAGGAATTTTTCAAATCGGCCGACCCGGTCAATTTCATCATTTATTTTTGGACTTTTTCTTTTGCTGCCATTGTGCCATTGGAATTGCAAAACAATTTGACGGGGGAACGATTGGTGTTTCGGCACCTTGAAGGAAACAAATGGCTTMTGGTTCGTTGTCCGATTGAGCGCGACGAAGGAAAATGGGCAAAATGGGAGAAGGAGGCGGATGAGTGGGATTGCTATCATCAGTGGAATTGCATCTCCATTTATTTCAATGACTGGGACATCGCCGAGGGGTAAGGATGAAATTTGAATTCAATAAATACAAAAAATTCTAGAATTGCCAAAAATTTGTGATACTATGTCAAAAAATCTGAAAAAGCCTATTTTTGAGTTGCAAAAAAATGTTTTTTTTAAATTGGTGCGAAAAATCCCCCCTAATTCATTTTAGCATGTTTAACGCAAACGAAGGTCCAAATGAGCCCCGAAATGAATGAACGGACGAACTGAATTTGGATGAATATATCAAACTCATAACTTTTAGAGCAAACGTTGAAATTGTTGCTTTTTTCCTTTCAATAGGAATCTTGTTTTCCCGAATCTGACGTTTATCATTTTGTTTGGTCTAACGGATTGCAACCAAAATTTGGCAAATACCTAAATGTCAAATGGGCAGAATCCCGGATTTTGAATTCTTCCGGGACCAAAAAGACGGCCGAAGATTTTGAGAAAATGCAATTTTGAGGGACTTTCTTTTAAAAATCGAAATTTCTTCAGACTTCGAATATAGAACTCGATTGACTAAGAACAGAGTTAAGTAATTGATTTCGACGCTAAACAATTTCTGCTACTCTCTGTGTCTTTTGAGTTTAAATGCTCATTGAATTCCTTGTCTCGGGAGAGGCAGTCACAAATTGTCGCTTTAAAAAGGGCTAGAAGAAAACGAATTATTTTAGACCAGATTCTATATTTACCCTGCTTAAAAGGGTATTCATTTGGGTTTAAATGCTCATTGAATTCCTTGTCTCGGGAGAGGCAGTCACAAATTGTCGCNGAAACATTTTCATAGATCTTAAGGACATTTGTGAAGAAATTTGTCAGAATTTTACAATTTTTGGATTTTAGGAAAGGGTCGGCGGTGCCGACAGGCGCCGCCGAGAAAAATTTTGGTATTTTTGATCCGAACAAGTTTTTTGTCAAAATACAACAATAATAAATATCAAATATAAAAAACAATAACGCAGTTTTGAACAATTTTTGAAAATTAAGGAAAAACGACTTTTGTTTTAAGTACCTAACTAACTCCAAAGCCAGATAGAATAACTGGGGAAACGTTAAAGATTTAGGGTTCGTTAGGCTCAGGCCTAAGCCACCCTGACTTGGGGTTCGTTAGGCTAAGCCTAAGCTAGCTTAGGTTTAGGCCTGCTTAGCTTAGGTATTACGCGTAGATTCAATTTCATTCATTTTTAAAATTGTAAGATACGGTAAAAAACTAAGTTAGCATAAAATACGCAAAAAGAATGTAGAAATGGACAAACAAAACAGAAAGTATAAAGAAAAAAAAATACTTTTAGAATGAAGATTCTACAGTTTTTCCGTTAATTCAATTAAGTTTTGTCGGCGCCGAAATAATATTTTTTGTGTGGGCGCCGAACTGGTCGCGCCGAAACGATACCGCGCCGAAACGGCGGCGCCGAACCGATCGCGCCGAACTGGTCGCGCCGAAACGACCGGATCCGCGAATATAGAACTCGGTTGTTGAGGACTTGTAAATTTAAAAAAAAAACGTTTGTGTTCTCAATTTGAATATTTTTTTCATCCAAATTTGATTCGTCCTCCATTCATTCATTGGCCCCGATGGCCGTGGCTTTTAAGTCAAGGTAGATGGGATTCCACTCCCAATAGTTAGCCTCCTTTGCCAACTTGGCCCATTTCTGTTCGTCGCGCTCAAGCGGACACCGAACCAACAGCCAATAGTCTTCGCCGAAGCGTCGCAACTCCAAACGTTCCCACGTCAAATTGTTTTTCAGTTCAAATGGTACAGCAGAACACCAACTCCAAAAACGGATGATGAAATTGACAGCAACGACTGAATTAACAAATGCCTAAAATGGAATAAAGAATTTAAATCGGAAAGTGCAGAAAATTAAAAAATCACACCGTTTTAAGTCCCTCCATTTCGTTCCAATGGAAATAACACCGCAACACTTTCGGAAGTCCATCCCCGCGGGGCGTGAGCAACCATTTGGCCAAAGCTTGGTTAGAAGAAGCGCCGGCACTGTCATCGGCCGGAAACGCGGGAAAAGGACCAAAGGATTCGATCGATCGGAGTTTCGCACAATCGCAAAGAATGGTCGGAGAGAATTGGCGCAAACGGAAGAGTTCGGAGGAATCCAAATAAAAGCAGCCAACGTTGTCACGGATCAAAGGCCAAATGCTTTCCCAACTGCTGGCTTGGTTAATGAAAGTTCCGATGTAAAGAATGGCCCCTTTGGAGTCGAAAAACCGGCAAATGCTTTGAAGAAATTCGATGACACTTTGGTCGATATAACTAAAAGTTGTGTTGAAATTTAACACTTTTAGTAAAAAACAATGACTTTCAAATTTAAACCGAAAATGACCTTATTTGAAGGCGTTCAAATCCAATAACATAATCTGGAAGCGGCTCTTGCAGAATTGGCAGCCGACGCTCGACTTCTTTGCCAAGGCGTTTGACCATTTCAGCGCCCTTTCTGTCATCTGCGCGTTGAATTTGCAAATTGCCCAATGACCATTCCTTCGAATTGAAATGCGCGTCCACCAAAAAGTCAAATCGATCGCTGATTAACGCAACTTTCAGTCCGAGCATAAAAGGGCCACAAAATTCGAAGACTTCAAACAAAACGTCGGCACAAACGAAACTGAAAATTCGGGGATTGAATGAGTTGAATGGGTGCTGAAAATAGGCAAATCCCCGTTACTGCAAAATTTCTCGTTAAGGCGGGAAGGGCATGAGAAACCTTTTAAAATTGCCAAATAGATCCCATATAAATAAGGCAAAACTCACATTTCTTTCAATCGTTTCTCCACTTTCTTCGGATTGTCCGACATTTTTTGTTGTTGAAAACCAAATGATTTTATGATTTCAATGAGCTAAAAACTGAAAGATGCATTTTATTGGGCAGTTACCGCCGAATGAACACATCCCGAAGTGAATGCTTGAAAAAGAATATTCCCTATCAACATAAATTTTGTTGAATTAAATTTGGATAGGTTTTCGTTGTGTGTTGTATGTTCTTTGGACTCATTTTAGTTTCAAATTGTGTGGGAAGAAGATAAACTTCATCAGCAGCAGAAGAATCGGCGTCTTCTTTCGCCCATTCCTCCACTAATCGCCCGCCCGCCCACCATTTTCTTTGGGTCGACGTTTTGCCCAAGGCATTCATTCAATTTGAATGCAAAAAGTGCCCTCTGCTGAATTTTTGACTCCATTAAACTGGTGCAAAATTAATTTCTTTTAGAAATTTTTAGGCAACAAAATTCCCCCCCCCCCCTATTTCTTTTAATATATTTTTGTTTACATCTCAAAATGAGCCAAAACAGACAGAGTGAAAATTGAACGTTATTGAGTTGTAATAAATTTGAATTTATTCAACAATTCGCTAAAAGTGGCGGTTTTGAAAAGTCTGTGGTTAACCGAACCACCGAACGAACTATCAATTCATTTTGGTCTCAAACCGCCAACCCAAAATGGGAAGCAGCATAATTATTGTTGCCAGAAAACCCCAAAATGTTACTGTTTTATTCTGACCCTATCGTTTTTGAGATTGTCCAAACGCAAAGCTATAAATCTTTAACCAACTCTTAAATATTTGTAGTTTTACGTTCTAAATTTGACCCGTCAATTTGCATTTTGACCGTTTTAGGCTATTTTGAGCTTTTGCCATTTTCGAACAAAAATTCGAAAAAATACACCCAAAAAGATTGGGTAAATATGGACCAGAGAATCCCAGGCTCAACTCACTCAAAACCACTTTAATAAATTTTTTAGGTGCTGAAACCGATAGAACAATTCAAAAATGTTATTCCGACGAGCATTTAAACCGCGTTTTGAACCGGTTCAATAAAAACGCATTGGGGGGACCCATTTGGTCAAATTTTGGTAAACCTAATGAACCGTAGCTTAGGCCTAAGCCGAACGAACCCCTACAAAACCCGTTTAAATGTTCGCCCCAATAACATTTTTGCTTGTTCTATCGGTTTCAGCACAACCCTATTAAAGTGGTTTTGAGTGATTTGTGCCTGGGAGTTCAGATACATATTTTCCAAAGATTGATTTCTGGCCGTTTTAAAACTAATTCATCTTTAAAGATAGACTTTTGTCATTTTCAAATAGGAAAATATCCAGTTTCCGGATTCATAAACAGAATCAGACAATGTTATTTAATAAAAAAAAAAAAATCAAATTTTAGCCTTCCCCTCCCCTCACAATTGATCGATTTCCATAGGTCAGAATTTTGCCCTGAGCATTCATAAATCTCAACAGCCCAATGTCACATTATGCCCGATATCACTCAGATTAATTATGAAAAATGTTTGAATAAATTTAATCAATCCGTCCGTCCGTCCTTTTTGTCATAATACAAGTTTTTAAAACCAAATTATTATGAAAACGTGACCTGACGTGGCTGCCGCCCATAATTAACTTTGGACCTTTTGGGCATTTAATGAAAATGAATCAATCCCGCTTTAGCAGTTCAATAACAARTTTCATTCAGTGTATTTTACTGAAAATTTAAAATACTATGCCCGATTTCAGTGGAGAATCGTTTGATTTGCATCCATCTTTTAACGACACAAGTAAAAATAAAAATGTATTAACTTTATATATATATTTTTTTCAATTTTTCATAACAGTTTGGCCAGCCATTCAAATTGGTGTAAATGATGGTCGTGATCGAACTCCGGTTTCGGGTAAACCACAAATTTGACTCCTAAAATTGATTTTTGAGAAGAGAAAATTTTTGAGCGTCTTTGGATTTTGCCACATTTTTTGTATGCTTTAAAAATCAACATTGTCTTTGCCCGATTCGAACCCATTCAATGGGTTAATCGAAATTTTGTTTATTTATAGAAGAATTTTCAGAAGCCGCCAAAATTCAAATTGGTGCAAATGATGGGCGTGATCGAATCATTTGGTGGAGAAAATATTGCAGACAGATCATTTTTGCATGCCTTCTGCTGTCGGTAGTTTTATTTATGCTCGGAGTACATTTTTGGGTATTTTTCTTTTTTTAATTTAATTTAATAATTATTTATTTAAAAAAGGCGGTGCGTTGACCTGAAAAATTGAATAAAAGCATTTCTCTTTTCAGCTTGTAAGTGAAGAAATCAAAAAAGTGAGCAACCAACAATCGGCTTTCTTGGACAAATTGGAGAAGAATGTTAGTTTTCTGGCCCGGGCTCCGTCTGGAAAGAACGGGCCCCCAGCCGGGGTTTTTAATGAGTAGGAATCCGCTTTTAGAGTTTGCCAACACATAAATCAAAAACATGTTTCTAGACGGAAGCTTCGTTAATAAAATGCCCACAAATATTTAGCAAAATTGTTTATTTTTTTTAAAACCCGTTTTCACCGCCCGAGCTAATGACTAACATTCAACTAAATTTGAGGTGGAGGTGGTTATCAACTCAGCAGTCGAAAGCCAAATGGAAAAATCTGAACAAATTTGCAAAAAKCATCATTCAGCAATTTTGGACAAATTGGAACAAAATGTTTTTATTCTTCTGGCAATGGAAATAGATTTTAATTTCAAAAATTTCAGTCGATTACCGTCATTGGCGTTGTGACAGTTGTTGGCGTCATTACAGTAACCTTAATAGCCGCTGTCAGAATTTGGATTTATTCGAACATCGGGGCAAAGAATGGGCCAGCCGCCACTGAAGCGATTGAACCGGTATGTTTAATGATCAGAAGAGAAGCAATTTTGAATAATAATTAAATGATTGACTTTAAATNGGCTCCATGGCTCACCCAGCCCAAGGGGGAAAAAAAGAGGGAGAGGGAATGTGACCTGTAAACAAAATTGTTTGTGGGCGGCACTATGCGTCCACTCCAGCGGCGGAGAAAGTCCCCTGTACTTCTCGCTTTTTTCTCTAATCTCTTCTTTTGGCGTTATCTCTCTATCGCGCACTTCGCTCGACGGATCGATATATTTTTAATCATTTTTCCGATCCAAGCCTGAAAATTTTTTTTAATATTTTTTCTCAGGTCGAAGTCCCAAGTTCTGTCCACTAAAATTCGGCCATGATTGTGAAGCCATAAAAGTTTCCAAAATTAATCAAAATATCATTTCCAAAACTAACCAAAATATTAAAATTTGCCAAAAATTTTGCTAGGTCGAAGCCCTAACGGGAGGCCTGCCACGCGTGATGTTGTCTGATTATGAAGAATAATGCCAGGAAAACAAACTTGTTACCGAATTAAAGGGCGAACGAATTTCGAACGAAGTGTTCGTCATCTTGCCTACTAATGAAGCGCTTACAAATTAGCAATTTCATCGCAAAAAGCGAAAAGCTTTCGGGTGTCAATTAAAGTCGAGCAATGCTTCTTCTTTGTCTTCCGCATGAACTCGGAACTCGAGACGGAATTACCGTAAGTTTTTTGATGATATCAATTAAAGTTAATGAGTACGCTCTACAACGCTGTTGAGGCTGAAAAAGAAGGCCAATGGCACACTTAACTTGGACTCTTGAATCATTTTTTTGAAAAAGTGACGAGTAGGCTAAACGAGAGCTGAAAAGATTCGAACAGATGGGCCGGAAAAATAATTTTATTTCTGTCTTTTTTTTTTTGCTTGCACAAACTTTTAGCATTTGTTTTAATTAAAATATTTTCAGAATACTTTCGAAATTCATTGAAGATTTTGAAAATATTTGTTCCGTTTTCATTCTCAAAAGTTGTGATTTTTTTTAGATGGGACCAAACGAAAAATCGCACAATTTTTCTTACCCAAGCAAAATTGACTCAATTGAAAGGGATGACGGTATTGGATGGACGGAAATTGGGAATTTCCACGGGGGCCGGTAAATTACTCTCCGAGCTTTCGGAATATTGCTCACGGAAAGTTGTTCTCAGCGGAAAATTGCTCTCCGTGAGAAAAATAAAAATGGCACAATTCATCCCAGAATTTTTCTCTTTACCTTTTCTTTATCACCACTGCTAGCCATAAACAGGAAAGAGTGGCTTAGGCTTAAGCTAACAAACCCCAAGTCTCTAATATTTCCCTTGTTTGTTGTAATTCAGTCCAAAAATTTTAAAGATCGGAAATAGTTTAAAAGGTCTTTAAAAAATTGTTTAATCCTCCATAAACACTCACCGAATGTTATAAGAAATCTTTACAAAATCGTGGTTCTAACCACTAAATTTTTTTCTCATGGAGAGCAATTTAATTTGGATGCCGGCCGACTGAGTTTCAATGTAAACGGGACATTTTTGTACCAAAAGTAAATGAACCCCCTTTCTCCGCATACAACTGTGCACAGAAGCCCGACCAGGGTTGGCTCTTAAGGGGTAGTCAAAAATTCGAAAACAAAATGAAATGATAAAATGTTTTGATACAAAAAAATGATAAACGACCGAAACCCTCAACCCCAAAACCAAAATCATCGTTTTTCATTTTCTAAATGCCATCGGCAATGTTGAATTCGAAATTCGGGCCAAAATTCGCTTCAATTTTGGTGCCAGGATGGAACAACGTAACGCATGGCCACAAACCGGCGGCAGAATCGACACACAAATTGGAAGTTTCTGTAAAAACAAAATAAATAAATACAGTAACATACCTAAATAAGACAAAAATAATTTAAAATTAGGGTGACTATTTATCAATTGAGACGTAAATGTGAATTTTGAAAATTTTTGAATTTTTCTACGAAATGTTCGAATTCGGGTTCGGGGTTTGAAATAGGTCGAATCGGAGGTCAGATTTGGATTCTACGCCCCTTAAATGCCCTAGAAAACACCTTTTTATCTACTTTAAAACAAAAAATTATTTTTTCAAAAATGGAGGGCAGCTCCATCTTCAGTATTACCAATTTTTCTATTAAAAGTTTGGCCCTCCAATTTATGCATTTTTTAGTTACATCGACCAAAGTGTCATCGAATTTCTCAAATGTATTCGCCGACTTTTTGCCTCCAAATGGGCTAATCTTTCTATTTCCACGGCGATTGACCAAAACGGCAGTTGGGAAATCATTGGCAAAAAGATTTGGCCTTTGTTCAAAGACAATATTTGCGGATTTGATTTGGATTCCTCTAAACTCGACCGGTTGCGCCGATTTTCTCCAACCGTTCTCCGGGATTGTGCCAAACTCCGATCGATCCAAGCCTTTCGTCTTTCTCCCGAATTTCCGGCCGATGACAGTGCCGGCGCTTCTTCTGCCCAAGCAGTGGCTAAATGGCTGCACACGCCCCGCGGGGATGGACTTCCGAAAGTGTTGAAATGCTCTTATTTTTATTTGGAAGAAGTCATTTGTTCGGCAGAAATGGAAGGACTCAAAATGGTGAGGAGTTTTTGAATTTGTTTTATTGGACTGTCTGTTTTAAATTCCTTTATTCCTCTTAAGGAATTTGTAAATTCAACGTATCCGGTCAATTTTATCATCGGTTTTTGCAGTTCTTCTGATGAGTTTGAGCCATTTGAACTGAAGAACAAAATGACGGGGGAGCAATTGGCAATGCGATACTTTAAGCACGACTTTGAGAAAGGCGATTGGCTGTTGGTTCGTTGTCCAATTGAGCGCGACGAAAAGATATGGGCCAGGGATGGGCAAAATTGGATAATAAAATCCGAAATTCCGAAATCGAAAAATAAAAGCCGAAACCCGAAATCCGAAATTCCGAAACCCCAAAAATCCCGAAATTTCCGAAATTCCGAAACCCGAAATCAGAAATTTTTTCAAGGGAAATTTTTGCATGCGAATCTGCAAAAATTTTGAGTCGCTCTTAACTTTAAGCAAGTTATAGCCCCTTAAGTTGACAAACCCATAGGGTGGACCTTTTTGTCAAAATTTTGTAAATATTTTATATCTAAAATTGTCTGAAAATATGTTCTTCATGCACTATTACGAAAAAAATTTTTATTTAAAATTATTTAACACAATTTCCGGTAAATTTAGGGGTGTATATTTTCCTCGTTTTTTCGTTAAAAAGGGCATTTTAACCAAAACGGAAAAATTTTCAACGAAGTAAAAAATTATTATTTTTAAATACTTATTTTATTAAATTTTTTGAAATACAGTATTCACTTTAAAAATTTTAAAGGATGTCTTTTTTTCAGCGGTCTTCTAAGTCTATTTTAAGCTTTTAGAGGGGGGGGGGGTCGGCGGTGCCGATAGGCGCCGCCGAGAAAATTTTGAATTTTTAACTCAATTTTGTTAAGAAATTTCATCAAAATTTTACGGTAATTTTTGAAAATTTTAGGAATAGGAGAGGTCCGGTGGCGCCGATAGGCGCCGCCGGGAAAATTTTTTGAAGATTTTAACTAATCTCGTTAAGAAAATTGGCCAAAAAATGAAATGAAAACTTGTGAATTGTTATCTAAAATATTTTTAAAAAGATGGGAAATTAAAAAAAATTGTTTACACCACCGTAAATGTTCAGAGAAAGTCGGAAAAAATCCCCGAACCCACCCCCAAAATTCAACTACAAAACGTCTGATTTTCTATTTTTGAGTTGTAAAAAATTTTAAAGCGGTCCGAAAACTTATTCTATCACTCTTTTGAAAAAACACTAATTCATCCACGCCCATTTCCTTCTATTTTCAGAATGCTTGACGTAAACGAAGGTCCAAGTGAGCCCAAAAAGAGAAAGAACTGAGGGCAAACGGAATTTGGAGAGAAATTCAAAATAAAAAATGAGCTAAGCATTGAATTGTTGCGTTTTTCCTATGAACTTGTTTTCCCGAAATTTTGACTTTGAGGAGAATTTTAATGTTTTTCTTTTCCCGATTTTCAGATATATACAAGAAATTTTGGTACTTTTGTCGCTTCCTTTACCTCGAATTCGGGACCAAAATAATTTAGCTTAAAATAAGCTTAATACGGCCGCTGAAGCATAATGAATGAATATTTCAAACAATATTTTATTAAAATAAATATTTTCAAACAAAATAATTTTAATTCACTTGTTCCGCCCATCCCTGGTGCGCATTGTTGGTCAAAATATTACTAAAAAGGGGGAGAGAATTTATTGGTAAAAGTTACCTAATTTTATTCCCCCTATTTTTTGAAAAGAAAAATAGAAAGTTTATATGTCGAGGAAAAGGGTGTTTCTAGGGGTTTTGGGGGCTTAGAAATCTGAGTTTCATAACAACAAATGTTTGAATCTCGGATCCAAATTTGTCAATTTTCGAAAAATAAAATTTTTTAAAAATCAATTTTGACCTCAAAATCATTCATGAGCATCTTGACCAAAGTTATGAGCTGTTAAACATTTCTGGGACGCAGTTGACCCCTACCCCAATCAACCACTGTCGGCGATCACCTAACGAGCAAATTAACTATTTATTACCCATTTTATTGCTGTTTTTTCTGTTCGACAAATATATAAATGTTCTAAAAATGTTAGTAATTTTAGAAATTTAAAAAATTTGGAATTTTGTAACAATCAACATGTCAATTTCGCCGGAATCTAATTTGGAGCCATCCGTAGACCAACCGGCCGAATTGGAAGTCCATCCGGTGGTTTCGCCAACCTCCTCATGTGCCAGTTTCGATTTGCTGGATTTTGATGGTAAACATTTAAACGATAATATTTTAACTTTCGTTTATCCCTCAATTAGGAGACGCGGCGGGCACATCGGACGAACCGGGCAAAATTTCAGAACACGAAGGAGGAAACGGATCAACGGCTGGTAAAGTAAAGGACGAATTGAAGGAGGAATCGAAGAACAACACGAAAGAATTGGGCGGCAAAACGTTTGGACAAATGGAGGAAAGTTTTGCGAAACTCGAGCTCGAAAATGTGAATATATTTCTAACAAAAACATTTCAATTTTTTTCTTGCCTTTTATTCAGAAGGAACTCCGCGCCGAATTGGAGAAGTATCAGAAAGAACAGGAGCTGAAAATCGTCGCCTTGCAGGAGACGGTTACCATGATGAGAGAAATTGGTAATTTGGTCAAAATTTGTTCAGAGTTTGGAAATTTTCTGCTTTTTAGGCATCAATTTTAGCTTTAATATTTAGAAAAAAATTAAATATATTTCCTTAGGGCTAAACCCACGACAAAATCGATGGGATTCCGCCGCATGTCACCCGAGCCTCGCGCTTTCTGAGCTCGGTGGATTGATTGTCCAACATAATGGAGAGACTAATCGGGGTAAACATTATTCTGTTAAAGTGTTTTGATTGTTTATGTAAAGAGTTAGACAATTTTTGAATTAACTCAATTTTCAGATTGGATCTCTGTCCTTGCTGAAAAGGCAATGTCGAAAAATTCTTACGGCATTTTTTACTTTGAAGTGAAAATCTTAGAGAAAAAAGGGTAATTTATAAATATTTTTTATTTTTTGGAGAAATAGGGTACTAAAAAGAGAGAGTCAGACGGCGAGAGTAATTTGGACAAGAATGCACCCCATCTAAAAATTGTTTTAGTTTAATTTCTGAAAATTTTATTT
>MEIZ01000578.1:1901-17885 GCA_001723225.1 Globodera ellingtonae
TCTCCCCTTCAGTAGTTTTAGAAATATCTTTGAAAAATAATTTTTGTTAACAAATTAGATAATGCTAATCAAATTATTTAAAAAATTGCATATTTTAACTTTTTTTCAGAGAATTTGCTCAATCACAATTATGGCCAAAACTAACAAAAAAAAAATCGTCACAAACAAAACCCGCAAAAATGGCTACACGTGCCAAAGTGTCTTCAAAGTCCGGAGCTGAAGAAAAAGCACCAAATGTGCCGCCTTATATTGTGATGCGATAAAATATAAATTATTTTTCACTTCAAAATAATAAACTATTTACGTGTTTAATTTAGATGATTAAAGAAGTCATAACCCGTTCGGGGCAGTCGGATGGGCTCAAGGGGCGCCAATTAACTTAAAAATACAAAACCATATACATATGAGTGAAGAACAAATTTTTGAGAAAAACAACCATAAAGAAATTTATAAAAAAACGATTAAAGACACAATTAATAGCTTTTCGAATTCGTAAAGTGGACCAACAATTTTAATAAGGCTGTCAATAAATTTTCAATTTTGTCATCAAATATCGAAGAAAGAGCTGTCTAAATATAACTGAATGCTATAAAATAAAATATAATTCAAAAAATAAATCACTTTCAAGTATTGCAAGCTGAAAGTAAGTTCAGAAAATCGCATAACTCAAAGTTTTATTTAAAAACATATTTAAAAAAATTTAAGTCAACAAAAAAAAGATTAAACAAAATCTTTAAAAAATAATTTACTTTACTGCGACACAACCCAGTTGCGAATTCATGATACACTGCAAAAATTGTGCATTTTTTAAAATCTAGACCCATGGTTGTAAAAAACCCATACTTACGTCACTATCTCCAATATGGAAATATATGAGAATCCATGATTTCGGTGGAAGCTTGGCACCGGTTCGTAATTTAGGGCGCAATCGCCCCGTCTGAGTGAATTTCTTCGGGCTATTGTACAAGAAGACAGATTAGTAGTGCGTTTAATAACGAGGGGAAGCGTGTGTAAATAATTTAATGAATACGATTATGCTTCTTTTCTTAATATTTAAAAAATATATTTAAATAATAATAGTAAAGTATTACTAAACGGCAAAGCCGTTTGCAACAACAGGCAAGCATTTTCTTTGGGGTTTTAGTAAAAATAGATCAAAATATCAGGCGCTCCACCTCCTCCCCCTACACTATGGCGACCCGCGCCAACCCCCGCGTTCTAACTCTCCGCGCTTTCCTTTTGATAAAAATGTTTGGCGCTCCGCCCTCTCCCCCCCCCCCGTCTAAAAAAACAACCGATTACTCTACTCCCCGCGCAGGTACAGCTTGAAATGCAAGTGATAGTTAAAAAAGTACCTAAAAAGGTCCGCTTCTCTAACTTTTTCAAGTTTCGCGTTGTGTTGGGACAAATCCACAAATATTTTGATCAAAAGGAAAGCGCGGAGAGTTAGAACGCGGGGGTTGGCGCGGGTCGCCATAGTGTAGGGGGAGGAGGCGGAGCGCCCGATATTTTGATCTATTTTTACTAAAACCCCAAAGAAAATGCTTGCCAGTTGTTGCAAACGGCTTTGCCGTTTAGTAATACTTTACTATTATTATTTAAATATATTTTTTAAATATTAAGCAAAGAAGCATAATCGTATTCATTAAATTATTTACACACGCTTCCCTTCGTTATTAAACGCACTACTAATTGTAACAAAAACTTATAATGAGAAGTTATAATCAAAATTTATCAAAAATAAATTTTTTAAAGTATTAAATTTTTATTTAAATAACAAATATAAACTCAAAGCATTAGTTCAAAATTACTAAACAACAAATAACATTTGTTCTCATATGTGATATGACTCTTTTGTATATAATTTATTGCTGGGAAATAACTAGTAAGACAAATAGAAACAAAGATTATTTATAAATTATATTATAAAATTCATGAAAATTAAAAAATTTATAAAAACTACAAAAATATGTGTGATAAAATTAAAAAATTTTTAAAGAAGGAATTTGAGGAAGCGCCAAAATAGATATTTACTGTTACTTGTGCAAAACAGAATTAAAAAAATAGTAATATAATAAAATGTATATTTTTATTAAAAAATCACAAGAACTTAAAAATAATTAAATACTAATAAAGATAATTTACATGAAAATTAACCTATTATTATTTCATTACTTTAAAGATAACATTCTTTTAATAAATAAATTAATTTTAAAAACAATTATTATGTTAAATTCAAATATAAATACTATACAACCCCAATATTAATTGTTCACTTGAACTTAAATACAGCTATACTTATTCAAAGTTGTAAGAGTAATACAATATTTAATGATGAAAAATGATGATCATAAAATATGCATAAATTAATCAAAAGAATTACTCTATATTTATTTTTTGTTTTAATAAATACATTATTATGACTCGTAATATCCGCTTTCATGATCGATAAAATGTTATTTTTTGCATTTTGACCGTCAATCAAAACCCATTAAAATGAACACTCAAAAGACAAATATTAAAGATCAGCAGTCATCAGCATAATTTAAAAAAGTTATTTCAATAAAGCAATATTTTCAATGAATTTTTTGTTTATATTGAATGTTTGAGCGCACGCGTTATCAAAATAACGGTATAATGACACGTAAAGATTATATACCCGAACCCGAATTTATCATTTGCCAGACACAACATTTTAGGTGTGCCCTATAAGCACAAGAAACATTTTGCGCACGAACACTCATCCAGCAACATTGTGCTCAGTTTTTGGAGTACCAGTATTTATCGACTTTCGCATTCTCTACCAATATAATTTAAATTTATATAAAAGGTTAAATTGAAAAGATAATTAAATTAATAACCTAAAATTTTAGCTTAGTAAATTTCCAAATCTATTAAATTATCAAGATATCAAAAATACTATATTAAATTTTATTTGCGACTTCTGCGCTTGCGGTTTTGGCAAAAGCAAATGAAAAATGCACAGAACGTGCGTGTGTAGCTTAACTGAAGGCAAAAAATAAATAAAAATATAGCAGCAAAAAAAACTTTACAAAAAACCCGGATTTATATAGGTATTAAACAACATTAGCTTGTTATAATTAATAATTAAAAACTAAATTATGATACATAAAAAAAATTAAATTAGCATTTAAAAAGAAAAAATTGCTAAAGTACATAATAAAAAACAAATTTTGCAAACAACTGTATTTGAAATTATGACTTAAAAATATTGCCCAAAAAAACTTTATAAATTTTATAACGATTTAAAAAAAGTTAAATATAAAAAATCCATTAAATAAATGCAATTTAAGCGCTATTGTCATTTTATCAATTTTTATTTTACAATATAATTTTAAACAACATTTTTTTATAACCCTGCATTAAATGATTTTTTCAAATTGTAATTGCCATAATTCAATCCAAAACGTCTTCTAAACAACCAAGAGATTTTATGTAAGATCCGTCTATTCATTTCAGCCATTCATTTTCAAAGGATCTCAGAAATACATTTTGAATTTAAATCTTTATAGTTATTTTCATTTCAGTAACTTTTTTTATTTTTTGATTTATATATAGGATTTTTAATTACCCAATTTTTAAAAAATATAGCGAATATTCTTAATTTTTTAAACCAAAATTGATCCGTCATTCGGATCAATAAGAATAATTCAAATAAGGGCTTTAATTATCTCCGATCAAGCCCTAGTCCTGGTTTAGTCCAAATATTTGCTTTTTTTGTTTTTGTTTTCTGGACACAAAATTAACCTGATGGGGCTTGTTTTAAAACCATAATTTTTATAGGATATGTTCTTATAGAAGAGAAGAGAACGCATCATTGAGATAAACGGACGCCAAAAAATGTCGGGAAAATCAAATTTTGAAAATAATTGTAGAAAATAATAAAAATTTTTATTTAAAACTCTAACATTTTATTCCCAAGCATTATTATCAACTTAGCAATTTCGCTACAAAAATCTTATTAATAAGCATTTGTACCAAAACATTAAAAATCAAATATTTATCATTGTTAATGTTAGAATATAGATTGAAAACGCTCTTGTGATTTGTCAATAAAAGAAAGAGCTTGATATGGCGACAGATGGTCAGCATTATAAGAAATATCAACGTAAATGGTATCTCTGAATTACCATAAACAATAAATATTCAATGTACAAATAATAAAGTTTAAATTTCAAACAAGAAATTAAATTGTCTCAAAAAAAGGCAACTTTTTTCAGAAACCTGTATTAGTTTTTAACATAAT
The DNA here is from genome assembly GCA_001723225.1 of Globodera ellingtonae. Taxonomy (NCBI): domain Eukaryota; kingdom Metazoa; phylum Nematoda; class Chromadorea; order Rhabditida; family Heteroderidae; genus Globodera; species Globodera ellingtonae. The sequence continues at coordinate 6,169 of MEIZ01000578.1, forward strand.
AGTGTAATTTTTAAAACAAAATTAGCTCGTTTCTCTTATAACTTTTAGACACCAAAAACCATAAAATCTTACTTAAAAAATAATTTACAGATATGTGAATTTTTCAAGCATATCCTTTGCATTATTAAATCGAGCAAGCTTTTTTGCTTTTCTCTTAATACCAAAAAACGATTTTACGAAAATTAAAATAAAAATCTTCAAATTTTGCTTAAATTCCGAAGTTAAAACTTAATTTATGAATGTAAAATTAGTTACAATTATTGTAGCGATTGTCACCAACAGTAAAATTTTTTATAATTAACTGCTTTCAAAAGACAAAAGCCGAGCAACTATAAAAAAGATTAATGCTTATAGAAGGCACATGAGACAAAGAAAAAAAAGATTGGTTCAAACAAGCTCCGTAAGAGATTAAAGGTGAAAATTTAATAGTTTACGTTAGTAATCAACAGATATTTTTTAGTTTTATTATAAATTTACTAAATTGCTATTTATTTGAAATCATAAACTCTAATAAAATAAAAATTTAAATTTAAAAAAAACATAATTGATGAATTAAATTAACTCTCAAAAATAAAATCTGTTAAAACTTGACCCCAATATTTTTTAACATATTAATTTTTCCAACTAAAAATTGATAAAATAAAACTAAATACGTTAAAAAAACAAATATTTAAAAAGCAAAAGCCGCTTCTCTGCGTAGAGCAAGTCGGCCTTTCCACATTTCTTTTCTTAAATTCGTAACGTTAAATTTAAGAAACAGCTAATTATTCAAAGCAAAGCGCAGAAAAAACTTTTCAGACCCGGCATGTTCGATTATTTGACAGCACTCGAAACAACATTTTTTCGCCGCAATATAATAATGCATGAGGAAGTCATGGGCATTCACAACGGGCCGGACAGACATCTCGGCAACCCAATAAAAAAAGCATCATCTCTGCGAATAAAAAAATGTTATGCAACAATTCATTTAATGACCACTAAACATCCTGACAGTTTAATTGGAAGAGTGTTTAAATATAAAATTAATATTTTTAAACATCACTATGAAAATGATTAAATTTGCTGATTAAAATTAATTTCTGAAAATACTAATTAGATAAGAACTATTATTTGTGTTAAATAGATAAATATATATAAGAGTCGTGCAAACTTTAATTTACAAAAGTAAGCGATTGAAACGAAAACCGGCAGATTTACAAAATGCTTTTACAGCCACGATGGTATATACAATTACAATCATTCATCTAAATCAAGAAAAAATTAAGTTATTACATTACAATAATTAATACAACTTTTACCAAAGGCCTTCAATGGCTATATTTTTAAATAAAATTGTTGCGTCAATTCTGAAAAATATTTTTTTACTTTATTTTTTATTAAATATTCTTAAAACGAAACTTTGAAAATGGGTATAAAAATTTCGTTTTAAAAAAAAATACGCATTACTATAAATCTATTATTTTTTATTCGGCGTATCGCGACATGCATGGGTGACATCCGATCAGCTAAAATGATTGCCCAGCTGTCAACACGCTCAAATACCCAGCAGAGAGGAGTTTCAACGCCCCATCAAATACACACTAAGTTAAATCATTTTAATTTATAWAACACAAAAATTCGTTTGTTTAAAATGATGGCTTCATTGAAACGAAAGCCATTTTATTAATTTAGGTAAATGACCCATACCGCGGGCTTGTGGACCCCTATGCGGCACATTGGTGTAACATGAATTCTTTATCTGAGGATTAGTTCTCCTGTACAACGCCCAGGGCAAAGCAATAAATTTAATTTTTAACTCAAAAACAGAAATAAAATATTAAATTAAACCTAGAAAAATTTAGAAAAATTTTTAAAAATAATTAAATATGATTATTTAGCTAAAAAATAAATGTAAGCCTCTATTAACGTTATAAGAAAATTAAAACTGCATAAAAAACTAGCTAATGCATAATTATATTCATAAAAAAGCTTGTTTAAAGCAACTTCGTTAGATGTTTACGTGTAAAAATAATACTTAATCGCAAAACAAAAAATTATTTTCGTTTTAACCTAATAAATTTATCTTGCTACTAAGTATGTGAAAAAATGTTTAAAACCGAAGATTCTAATTGGATGTAACGGAGAATCTATTGCGCTTGGCCGCCATCATCTCTACGAAGAACTTCACAAAGTTGCACGAGCCGAACTAATTATAAAAAATATAAATATAAAAATTGATGAATTATATAAACTACAAAAAGTAAACATTAAAAGAAGTTTACCCTCCCCCCCCCCAATGCTCGGATGTCTTCTTCTTCGGGTGCATGCCAAAAAATGTTTGTTTATTTTTTAAATTTATGTGTATATTATTAAAATTCTTTCAGGCAAAGTTTGTCACCGCATTCCTGTCCAAAAAATTAAGGCCGTCAACCTGTTTCCTCTTTTGTAGTTTAGACCACAAAGGCTCATAAAAACTATTTTTAGAACGAATTTTTCGGAATCATTTAAATCAATTTCTCGCCCAAAATTAAAAGAGGTAACAACATTTTCAATTAAATGACCTGTGTAAAAAACACTGGGACATCCCGAGAATTTAATAATTTCAACAAATCTTCTTATCGCATTTCGCAAGCTTCTAAAAAATTTTTTTTGTGCCCAAACAAATGATTTTCGGATTTTATAAATTTACAGATTTTAAAATCCCAGCTTTAAATTTTTGTGGATCATATTTAAATTTGCAATCATTACTCGAGATTGAAGAAAAATAATCTCAGCTCCCAGATTAGCGACAGCAACGATATTCACAATGATAGGTTTTTGCATTTTAATACTTTTGAAATTCATTACTACCCAAAATTAAAAAAGCAACAACATTTTCAATTAAATGCCCCGTGTAAAATACAGATCCCCACCCTCAAGGTCATTTTGTCACCGGTCGATTGGTCATTTATCACCTGTTAACCAAATTAAAAATTTTGGTGTTTGATGCTGAAGTGAAAAGAGGTGAACAAAAATAGGTGAAAAGAGGTGAACACAAAATAGGTGAAAAGAGGTGAAATCTGGTGAAATTTCACCTAAAAGTATATAGAGCGCGTGTTTTATGGAGGTAGTATGCATAAAAAATTTCAGCCTTAAACACAGAAAAGATTTTGTGTTGGTTAACCAAAACAAAAGCCTACAAAACCCATCAGGTTTATCTCGTCACCTGCCAATAACCCTCCACTCCCGCTCAACTTTAGAATTTCAGTCAACACTAATTGAATTAAGCCACAGAAAATTTGCAATTTAATGAGAACTCTCGCAACAATTTTAAAACCATCAAAACAAAAACATTTGAACTTCGCCACACCAAAACCAACACATATTGCCAAAAACAAATCGATTTCCCCCCGCCTCTCAAACACATTTCATCAACTGTCAATCATAAATGTTTTTCCGCGCAAAAAACATTTGGTAACAAGTTTTCAACCAGCGGACTTGGTATACGAATTATAAGGAGGGTGACAAATATGAGAAGAATCTTAAAACACGGTGTATTAAGGGCAGGAACATCGGCAAGAGAATGTGAGAAAAGGTCTGAATTTTAAAAATTATTATCAGAATTATGAGAAATGATGGTCGGCAAAATTAAATTGGATACTAAATATGATGGTCCGAAGTGAGAATAAAATGTCAAATGAAAAGCAGTAAAAGAAATCTGAGAATGACAGTAAAAGTATGTGAATATTAGGGAAAAGGTTTTTGGTTTAAACTGACTCTAAATCGCCATGATTACGGAGTTAAAATGATTAAATTCTAGTCGAAGAAGCTTAAGAGGAGCCCCAGAAGATTGCCGGCAGGAGATAAAAACCGCGTATTGGTTTGGAGCGTGTCTGATACTTTGAAGCAACTTCATTGATGCCCCTAGTCGAGGCCAGAATTAAAAACATGATGCATGGGGTGGCATTAAACTCGACATATCCCTAGTCCAGCCTAATGTTTGGAATCAGCTAACGGGATCCGAACATCGGTACGGGACTTTTAATAATACCCTTTCCTAGCCCATCCAATAAATAATTTATATAGCGTACCTTACGTGTATGGCCAGCGTTAGTTATATCAAAAATGTTATGAGTGTGAAACACAAAAGGATGAAACTCAAATGGTATAAAGGTGAAATTCAAATAGGTGAAAAAGGTGAAATCTGGTGAAAATTCACCTAAAAGTATATAGGGCATGTGTTTTAYAGGGTAATATGCAAAATAAAAAAAATGTCAAAATTAAACACAATAAAAGATGGGAAGGGGAAATTTTGCGATGGTTATCGATATTATAAACATAAGTCAACAAAATTCAAGACATGGTGGAAGTGTGAATGGTTTAGATATGGTTGTGAGGGGTGGGGGTTCGAGGGGGATGAGAAATTTATTCTTACGCGAAACCACAATCACGCCCCAGACCCAATTTTATTGCAAATTGAAAATGAATTAAATTAATTCGCATAAAATCGGAATCTTTAATTAAATTAACGCTATCAAAATATCCTTCACGCCTAGCAAGATTGTCWTTTCCTTTTTTATACTCCAGGGTTTATAATTTCTCTAATTAAAAGTCCTTGCAACTGCTATAAGRTGGAGATTCAAAATTATATTCAACTTTTTTAAAACATCTTATCTATAGCCTTGCCCATAATGTTGGCTTAAATGGTTTTTTCTTCTGCTGCAATGTTCCGGTAGTTTTAATAGGGTTGTCTTTAATAAAAACTATTTTACCTTTTCCCCACATGGCGTTTGACCTGTCAACCATTTCTCGTATTGTCGCATCTTTTAAGAGCCGATCTTTTAGAAATTTCGCTCCTCGGGGTGTGTCGACCTCTTCTCCAGCAAGATATCTCAAGACGTTCCTATAATTACTATCATCAATTGGCAGATTTTTATTAGATTGAACTTTRCCCATTGCCGTTATTTTAAATGTATCCTTGTTTTTAGATACATAATTAAAAAGATCCCCCAAAAAGTTTGGGTGAATGATCGTAGTACTGCGCAATTTTTCTGGTGTTTTAAAAATTGATGATGTTTCTGAAGAAACTGGGGAGTGTAATTCGAGTGGAACTTCCTCTTCAATTAATGAAGATTTCTGGATCACCTCCCTCGTATTTTCATCTCTCAAGTTTTTATCAACTTCTTCACTTTCGTTTTCTTCCCTTCTGAGCCTTTTTGTAGGCACTATGAATTTTCTTGATTTTTGCACTCAAATTTTTATGCAATTAAAATATTACCTATTTTAAATTGATCCCTTTGGTACTTTTAAATCGTTTATTATTTAATTTTTGCCCATGAAAAAAAAATTTGTTTGTTAAAAATTAATTTTAAATTTCTACGAGTTCATTGTAAACGATGATTAATTCTTATTGAACATTTTATTTTGTTTATGATAAGCAAGTTTTAATTATTTAAATTAACAATAGTTCCACGTATATATATTTTTGCATTAAAATGTTTTTGATAAATATATGCTTATCTTTCATGTTTTATAATTATTGTAAATTACGAGTGATTGATGGTCAAGCTGGCGCTGTCCAGTATGTTGCAAGACGAGCTTAGACCGCAATTTTTTTTCGGCATTGGAAGCTTGCCAAAGGAATCAATTCAATTCAAATTATTTTCATTTTTATCTTTAACTTTTTAAGTTTTTAGTGTTTTGCTCTATATATTATGTTTTATAAGGATTATTTTTATCTTTAAAAATTAAGACTTACTCGATTTTATATCTAGCTTTTATGTATAGTATTTATATTTTATTTTTAAAAATTGGACGCTTGGAATGTTCATGATGTTGTTTGTTTAATAAAATGGACAAAAAACTTTTTTATATTGGCAATTTCTATTAAACAACCCGAAATCTTTCAAAGACACAAAAAATCAGCACACCCTGAAAATGTGTGTTGTGTGCTTGCTCTTTGGCTTGCTTGTTCAATTAATTGGACATAAAATGGATGAATTAACTCAAATAGCATTTTATCATTAGATATTCAAATTTTTGTTTTTATTTGGACCTGCAAAAGCTTCCAGTTGTTCTCATCATATAGTAACGCCGTTATTGTAGCGGCGCCCTATTCTTTTTTTTACCATTGCCGACCAGCTCGTATTTGTAGAAAACATCTTTTTTAATAAGATTAGCTATTTGTCATTGTTAAAACATTTTACTCGTATTTTTTTAATGTTTTATTGCATTATTTTTGCAAGTTCTTTTCATCAGTTTGAAAAACAAAAATATTTGAAAATAAATTAAATTTTTGATTTGCAATATTTTATTCATGGTAAATAATCGATATTTGGTACTTTAAATCATTTATTATATTTTTTTTGCCCATGAAATTTGTTTGTTAAACAAATTAATTTTTCTTACGAAATATGTTTATTGTAAACTGTGAGTAATTATTAGTACATAGTTAATGATTATAGCAAAACCAATATTATAAATATTTGTTTTTAAATTGAATTATAAATGAAAAAATTTTTTTTTTCAAACTCATACTTTTAGGCGCTTTGCAGAAAATTTTTGAAGCAATTCAATTTTTAAGCACTTAAAAATAATTTTAGTAAAAGCCTTGTAAAATTTATATTTTAATTTTTAATATCAAATCTTGATATTTTATTGTAACATTATTTGTCATTATATTCAATAATGCCAGCTTTAAAAATTTATATTTTGCAATTAAATTACAAATTAATTAACATTCCTTCTAATGCCAAATGCAAATCAACTTTTCGACGAAATCTTTTAAATATAATTTAAATGTTTATGAAGGCTAGCTAAAAAGGGCTCTGAGGTTGTCATTTTGAAATTTATGATTTTTAAACCAAATTGAATTATTTTGTATTTATTATAGACTTTCACAATTTTCAAGTAGTTTTATTTTAATAAATGCTTGCATTAGCAAATGTTGGCTGTCTGTGACGCATGTTGGCTTTTAATTTGAAAAAAAAATCTTTTTGGAATTTGTTTGAGAATGGTTTGTCAAAAAATGTTTATTTAATTTTAATTAAACAAGGTTGGAATTGCGGGGTCTGCCGAAGAAATCCTTACTAGATTTAAAAAAAGGCAAAGATATTCTTTGTAGCTGTTTAAATCAAAAAATCAGGATTTTCAAACCTTTTATCACCTTTCGTTCTATTTACACGTTTCCTTTTTAAAACCAAGATTAAATAAATAAATCAATATTTGGCTTTTTTGGAGTTATTGGTCAATTATTTGGGCTTTCTTTGGTCAATAAATTTATGTTTTTTAATCAATTAAATCTCGATACTTAAAAGCAATAAAAATTTACCACAAAATAATTTAATCTTTTCTTAAAATAGGTTTTAATACTTGTTTATTCTCTTTATTATTAATGTATTATGCGCATTGCTTTACTTTACTGATTTATTTTATCAAATTTTAAGCTTTCTATTTTAATATTTATTTTTATTTTGACTAAAATGTTGCAAATTTTAATAATAATTTTATTTTTTATATTTAAACATGAATCTTAAGTTAATCTAATATCATTGCGCATATTATTTATAAGTTATTATTTATTTTTTGCCACTGAAAATTTGTTTGTTAAAAAAATTTTAAATTTCTTACAAAAGATATGTTCATTTTTACTAGTGGTTATTTCATATTAAAGTTTAAAAATTAAACTCTTATGGCTAATTCACACAAAGATGACATCCAAATAGTTACTAATTAAAATTATTTAAATGTACAATTTTAATTTTAGTAATATTTTAAGCAGTAATTTATATTCAAATTTTTTTGACAAGAATGCCCCCCTCATTATGTGCCCGAAAAGTTTAATATAATCATTGAATAAATTTTAGTTTTTCTTTATTTTATTGTTATTTTTTGAACCTTTATCATTTTTGGTCGATATCGACAAATGAACACGATTTCCAGTAAATAAACTGTAGAAATAAAATGACCCAAATTCGCCATTTTATACCATTTATGCACGCGCCTGCATTAATAAAGAAGTAAATTTTCGATAGTGCAAACCTATTGTTATTGTAGATTTATTTTATTTTTAATACATTAGTTAATTTGTTTAAAATTTTTGTTAATTATTAATTTTTGTGCCATTTAACAATTTTCAAGGCGGTTAAATTATTATTTTTTTGCATTTAAAATTGTTTTTTAATTATTCATCAATTTTTTAAATGTGATACCTTATAATTATAATTATATATTATTGGATTGAAATTAAATAATTCTTTTATAGCTGCTAATAATACTAACTAATTTTAAGTACTAATATTATTATAAGTTATGGCACTTTGTTTCTCAAAAATGCAAAACTTTTTAGCTTACGTCTAAAGTGTATAGATTCCTTTTTGATTAAATTATTGTTAAGAATTGATTATGTTTTTGACATTTTTATATTTATAATACGACCCTGTTTAATATTAATTATTGAGCCATATTTTGGGGGTTTTTAATCCATATTTTAAGTCCTTATTTGACATTTTTTGTCCATATAAATCCGGTCTCTACTAAAATGCCAAATGAATTAACTAATTTGTTAACATCTTTGAATTGTATAGACGATAAATTACAGATTTGTAATTCAAACCTAAAATTGTTTTTATTTTTCCAATACAATTTGAATAAATGTTGTATTTTATGTTGAGTTAAATTGAAGGTTCATTTTAAAAAATAAAGATTTGATATTCCTTATAAGAATTGACCATTCACCAAAATTTATTTGTTCTATTTTTTTTATATTAAATTTAGAATTTTCAGGACAAGATATTTTTATCATTGTTTTTATTAACGTTTACCAGATTTTTGATATGTTTTTATTTCATGATCCATCAAAACACACAACAAAATCTGCTTGTTAATTTAAATTTTTATGAGAGAATATTATTCCAATTTTATTATTATAACATTTTAATTTTATTCGATTGTTTTTATTTTTATATTGGTTTCATTTATGTTGAGTATCAAAGCTAAAATTTTTTATATAAAAGCTGCGGCAGTTGTTTTGTTGTCGAGCCACATCTAATATTCTTTGATTCAAAGTTATTAAGATGTTCGTTGAAACGATAAAGTTAGGTAGATCATTTTCGATCATTATAGCCGAGTGGATGAATGTACAGCTCAGCCTAATCAGAAAATATTATAAAAATCGCGTGGAAGGTGCTGGAGAAGCTTTGCCACCAAAATATTTACAGTTTATAGTAATTATATATTGATCTTTAGAAATTAGTTAGACTTTATCAATCCTTTTTTATGATTATATCATTAGTTCTGGGTGTAAATTTATTTTCAAATGAATACGTTAACTTTGTATTTTAAATTTATGACACGGATTCAATAACTTTTATTAATATTGGAGCATTAAAATAATTTTAAGATTGCTTTTTTTAGATCAAAAATTTGGAATTTATTATAATTTTTTTTAATTTAGTTAATTGGCAATAACAATAATTATTAAAATTGCGCCCTTGCAAAATATCTTTTTTGCTCTTGAGAATTTTTATTATTTTTACTTTGATTAAATGTTTAAATTTCCATCTAAATTTAATTTTATTTTTAATAGTTACCAGCAGATGGCAGTATGCTTTTTGCCTTTGATTTCAATTTTCAATAATGCTTTGAATAAAGCCTGAGATTTGTTTTGGGAATTATAGGGGGCGGGGGTGGGGTGATGAGGTTCGGCGGTGCCGATAGGCGCCGCCGGAAAATGTTTTCGATTTTCGACTCAATTTGGTAAGAAAATTGGTCCAAAAATGAGAATTATCCTGAGAATCAGTACAAAACGCAATCTGTTTAAATTTTTGAAGGGTTGTGGCAAAAAATGACTAACATTACGCCAAATCCTCAAGATTTAACTAATTTCAGCAAAACTTTATTGGTTTTACCCGAAACCCAAAAATAAGGACAAAATAAGGATGGAAGCCTCAAATAAGGGCAAATCTTATAAATAAGAACCTTTAAAATTTATAGGATTGACACCCCTCAAATAAGGACAAATCTTATAAATAAGGACAGTTGGCAACCCTGGGTAATACCCAGTTTTATATTTTAAACAAATTATCAATGTGCATTTTTTAGTTGATTTTATCCTTTGATTTTATAAAAAATTACTTATTCTGTTGATTATCTTTTTTTACTTTATATTTATTCGATTGTTTTTTGTTTAACATTCTCATTTTGTCCTTTCTTTCATATTTATTGTCATTTTTATTTCTATTATTAATCTTTTTTCAATCGGTGGTTTTTGAATTGAGATTTACATTTTCTTTCTTTTTTATTTTGTAAATATTCTTCTTTGCTTATCATGTTTGTTGTTTTGGTGTTTTAAACTTTAATTTCAAATTTTACTCGGTCGTCACGTTTACGCGGCAATTTTTAAAAATTTGAAGGACAAATTTGTCACTACTATACAAAATAATATAATTTTATCCATTTATATTAATCCCATGGCGTTCAGCGGTTGCCAAGTTAGATTTAGTAATATAAATGTTATGTTATAATCGTAAAAATTAATGCCGGACTTAGAGCGGCGATAGCTAACTGAACGCAGGTATCATACCCGCCTCAAATGAAATGCTAGCATTAACCGAGCATATATAATAGCCAACCCACATAGTAATGAAATTATAAAGCCCTATATCGTAGTTGATCGAGGATCAAATTAGCAATTAGTTTTAATATTTAAAAATATTTTTACCGTAAAATTCTTTTAGTCTTTTTTCACATTTGATCATTTCTTCTAACTTTTAAAAAGGTATTATTATTCAACTTCTCTTTTCTTAATATTTTCTAAATATCGCATTTTATTCAATATTTTCATTGTACATTGTTGAATTAAAGAAAAATTCTTGCAATTTGTAGAACGAACGATGACTGAAACTTTTTGTTTGTTTATTATTTATTTATAAAATTATCATAAGTTCTGTATTTATTTTATTTTCATTGTATTCCATTCCTGAAAATATACCAAATGGAATTTTGACAGATTCATCAAGTTAGCCATATGCTAATATTTTTATTATTATATAGGTCTTTTAAATTAGATTAGTATATCTATTCTGTATTTGAAATAGGTAAAGAATAGACCTTTTTAATTTAATGGCTCTTGAAGTATTTATTTTGCTAAATAATTTTTTCATATTTCGCTTGTCCAACAATGGGTGCCTTCAACGTCCACGTGAGCTGACAGCTGGCGTTTAAAAGGCGAGCAGGGGCAGCACTCCATCTTTCGGCAGGGGTTCTTTGACGAGTTTTTAAAATAACAAACACAAGAGGAATTTCCGGAAGTTGACTTCAATGTTGACGCCTGTTTGAAGAATTAAACGGTTACAAAACTTATTATATGTCTTTTAAAAAAAATGTTTTAGTTTATTACTGATTAGTTATTGTTTTTTTGTTATTTCAGTATTTAAAGTGGTTCATGACAATTTTTGTGGCTGGCTTCGTTATATAATTTTTCTTTATTTTATTTTCGTATCATCTTTATTATGTATTATTTTTAACGTTTTTTTCTAGCAGTGTTAAAACATGCCATGTTCAAGAAATTTTTCTGATAGACCAAAGACAATATTTGGAGGCGCGCTTTACCGATTGCGCCATAAAACTGCAACAATTCTTACGCTTCAAATTAACCAATTAAATAAAACAAAATATTTAATATCAGTTTAAATTTATTGGATTATTACTTTAATCGATTATGTAAATCTAACACATTAAAATGAAATATATAAAAATTT
>MEIZ01000581.1:0-10128 GCA_001723225.1 Globodera ellingtonae
TGAAAGAAGCAGCAAAAGCAAACAACTATTAGTAAACTTGAAAAGTAATCAATGCGAGCGCACCTRTAATTATTTGGGAAACCAAAATCTATTTAAGTAAACTTTAAGTTAGTTTCTTAAACATGAAACAAACAAATAAATTTTTTAAARTATCAAATTCGTCCAAGGACAAAATCGAAAGCACACTGACACTTTCAAAGTTTGCAGTACCCAATTTCCCAATCAATGTTGACTCTACAGCAACTTGTTAAAAAAGATAATAAAATAATATCTTTACAGGATTTAAAAAATAAAGAAAAAAAGTTCTTGAAAATAACCCACAAAATCTAAAATTTATTTGGTTTCCATCGAAAAACATCCACAGTTATGCACAAAATCGCAAAATGAATAAAAGAAAATTTTTAAAATCATAAACAGGGTTTATTAACCAATTTTAAAATAATTCAAAAACTTTTTTGAATTTACATTAGATAACCAATCATCTAACATATATTTTAACTGGTAAATAAATAAATCGGGTTTAATTATATATAAATACCGTTTTTGTAATTAACTACTTTTACTTGACATTTTAAGATAATCTTCTTTATGTGTTAATATGTTGAATGGATGCAAATAACTCTTTCCGCTTTTTCAACTTGACATGGCGTTGTGTTTGTGACACGTCGACTTTTTTGTTGCGTTGAATCTTTTCGGGTAATTCAATTTTTGTGCAAAAAAAATTTTATTGACCAAACCCAGCAAATAAAAACAAAATATCATATTTGCACATTTTATTTGTGTGCCGAATAGGCATTTTTATTAGTTTTTTTACAATTTTTGGAAAATATGTTTTCATATTCACATTGATTTATTAAATTTCTTGTTAGTTTAAATGTTTTAGCTATTAATATTTATTTTTCAAAGCATATATGCCAATGCCATTAATTGGCTCCCATAGTGAAGGAAGGCCAAAATGGCACAGAATTTTACAAAATAATCTGGCTCAAAATTTATAGTAAATTTTTTACTTATATAATTTCAGCATCTGCTAGTGAAAGTGGCCTACGCATAAATTAATATAAAACGCATGAACATATCGTAGGCTACTAAATTACTGTGTATTTTTTTTCTTAAATATAGCTTTCAGCTTTAGATTATAAAGTTTAGTTTATAGTTTTCAAATTAACATTATTATTTACTTTCTCATATAAATTTAATAATGCTTTTGTTATCACTAGGGCCCGGATTTTATTTTTTAACATATTTTTTTCGTCGCTTCCTTACCATGAGAGAAACTCAAAAATAGTTTTTGTTTTGAAAAGTTTTTGAATTAGGGCGACTTTTTAGCACATATCAAAACATATTTTGGGCGTATTTTTTAGCACATATTTCGCCATTTTCAAAAAAACCTTAAGAAAAATGCAAATAAAAACGAAAAATACACCCCTAAGGTTCGACTTTTTAAAAATTTTCAAAAATGCACCCCAAAAAATGACTGAGTTTTTTATGAATTTTTCTATTTCATTGAAAGCTCAATTCGAAGGGACGGGACCGGGGGGGGGGATCCTAAAAAGAACAGAAAAGGAATTTGAATTGTTTAGATTAGAAATAAATTGATCGAATTTTTTAATTGGATATTAGAATATTAATATGCTCTTGATTTTATGTTTTTATGTAAATTCTTTTCTTCTCGTTATTTATGCATCTCGCTTTTTTATTTTATTATATTTTCTTTCCCATGGCCGCTGGATTTTTTGAATAAATTTTTATTTTTTGATAATTTAATATTGCTTTTTAACAAGAAAAATTTGTTTTGTTCGATTTTCTATTTTAATATGAAAGCAAACTACGCTGATTAAATGCTCACTAATTAATTTTTTTGACATAATATCGAAGCAATTATTCAAAATTAATGATTTAATTTATATTGGACTTTGGTATATGATAAATTGTTTAATAAAAATTAATTGATAACAAACTAACATTCRTAAAGCTTGTATATGCCCATTTTAAAGATAACTATAAATAAATAAATATATGTGAGCTGTAATTCACTAATATTTCTTCAAACCCTTCAATAATTAATTCCCAACATATTTTCCCAAATGGCTAAATATTAATAATGTTCTACCCAAATAAACATTTAAAAACATATATTGTAAAATGTTGTATTTTTATGCAAATTAGACTATTTGCAAACCTAACAATAAATATATTTTTAAACCAATTTGTAGATTAACATTTAAATCATATAAATAATTTTATTATCAAAATTTAAGAGCCCGAAACATCGATTAGTAAGAGTTGCCAGTAAACTATTAATAACTAGATTTTTCGGCACTTCTGATGGACTGGAGCATCGAACAAAAAGTGTTCAAGAAATAAAAATTCAATTTGCCGCAGACACATGCCATTCATACCTATCAAAATTGTTAACTATTAGATTAAATATAATGCACGGATTTTTTGATATAGTAAAATCGATCTACAACAAGAGGAAAAAAATATATACAGTCTATGGAAATTAAACAAACAGTGAATACCAAATTCAAAACTTTAATCATATAAAAATTTTTTTAAAAATAATCAGTAGTACTAGTTCTATAAATAAATTTGAACAATATACGCGCAGAATCTGGAGGTTTTTGATGATATGATAAAGTATGAATACGCTCAAAAAACGCGTGAGCCTCATATATTTAATAGACACATATAAAAACTTTTTAGTTGATTTCAACTAAGAGATGCCTAGGTGGTATAATCAATTCCAAACGATACAAAAAACAAACTACAATCTGTTGCGATGTTCTAAATTTTATTGATAAGTCAAACACATATAAAGTAATTTATGTTTAAAAATAATTTTAATTTTTGGTTTGGTTTTCAGTGAGATATTTAAACRAAGACTTCCTCGTCCAGGTGACAAACAAAACCAGCACGCAAGGCATTTATTTTATTTGTAACATAAATGATCAAAAAATAGAATTATATGATTAAGAAAATAGCTGAGCTTTTTAATAATTTAAACTATGAACGTTTGGACACACAAATATCGAGTAATAAAAAACCATAAACATAAGAATAACTTACAGATGAAGCTTTAAAGCATTCATTTCACCTTTAATAAACATTAATTACATTGCGTTTATAAAAATATATATATTTATTATCTAGTTGATTTTATTTTATAAATAATAAAGTTGACGCTAAAAAACAATAAATTTAGCTGAGCATTATATTGCTTTTTAATTAATAAGTATGAATTGAGTTTTTTGATGAAATCTTAAAGCTCTTTGTAAAAAAATGTTAAATTAATTTTGTTGCTAAAGCGTCGTTGCGAATCCAGATGATGGTATTAGGACCGCCGTGTCCGCCGCATGATTGAGCGAGAATTGCGGGAATTGAATGCGGGTGGCGCCACACTGAGGACCACTCACCATAAATTAATATTGTAAAAAATAAAGCAATTAATTTAACATTTATGAAAAATAATCAAATCTTCTTTTGCAAAAAGTATAAAGAATTTTAATTTAAAGTATAAAATTAAATAAGTTTGTGATAATTTCTATTAAATATAACTTAGTGAGTAACAAAAAATATAAATTATTTTTATGTGTAAATATAAGATTAAAAAATTTATTATCTATAGTATTATAAACTAAAAAATTAACTTAAGCATAATTTAATGTTACCTCAGAAGAGTGCGACAATACTCATCTAARATAGAGCTTAGTTTGGCATAGAGGTTTTGATTATGTTGATACCCAATTTTTAAATAAATGTTTCCTTAATTAATTTTTAAAGGTAAAATTACCGCTAATAATGTAAAGATTTTAAGTTTAAATTTTAAATTTAAAAACAAGGTATTATTTTTTAATAATTTAGGACCGCGCATTGGAAGTTGTTTTGAATGATCGCCCGCTGGGCAACTGATTCAAAGTCGGTTCGAAACCGTCTAATGCTGAAATTTGTCTGATTAAAATCTTTTAATTATGCTAATTTTTTCAAGCAAATAAAAATGGAAATAATTTTACCTCAAATAGCGTGTCTCTCGCGCAAAAGATAATGCATCGATTGTGGTGTGAGTCGTTGATCACTTCTTCGTATCTTTCCTCACGAAAATAAATTTCACTTTCAAATTTCTTTTAAAATTAGCTTTGGTTGTGACCAATACTACCAAAGATTTATTTCGTTAAATTTGCGATAGGGGCTATATAAAGTATTAGGTTATTAATTACTTCTTACACTTTGATTTTTATGTATAATTTAAATATTTATGAATGAAAAAATTTAATACTTATAAAATAGTAAAAAATTTAATTCGAATTCATATAAACAGCGAAGCTGTCGTTTTAATTTAATATACGCGTATTTTTTGATTTAAGCCATTCGGTCAGAACATAAATAAATTATGATATGTGTTGAAAGACACTGCAATTAATATTTATGAAAATTTCGCGGGAGCAAATGAACTTTGAAATAAAAACAATATTCTCTTAATAAAATTCAATTATCCATATCATACAAATTAAATTCGGAAAAATTAACTCACTGCCTTTGGTGCTTTAACGATGCTACAAACTAATTTATACACGACAGAAAAACAAATATTTAAATGGGAAAATAATTCAAGGGAACATATGCTAATTAAAACAACAAATATTTTTAAAATAAAACGACGATTTACCTTGAGGTTGTAACAAATTACAGGTTTTATTGGTGCTAAAATCGAATTTCGACTAAGATTTTGTGCGGAAAACGCAAACGCAATGATTTAATTTTGAGTTTGATTTTTTAGCTTACGGTGCAATTGTCTGCGGCGCAAATGGCTGCCAATCAATTTAGTCTCGGGCATAAACCCCGGGACTGATGTACAATAAAAAGAAAAAAACTTGGCAAAAAAACAAGACCATTATAAAAGAGTTTGGAAGGAATTTTGAAAAACCGGGCCCAAAAGTGCTAATTAAACCATTTTTTAGTAAATAAATGAATTGATTAGCTATTGTTAGTCCTGTATTTGCCTAATCTGTAATTAATTACAATTTAGATGGGAAAATTATTTGTTGAATGAATGTTTAAAATGACTGAAGAAGGTGCAGATCTGGCCCTCCCCCCGGAAAAATCGACGATTGATTTTTTCTTGCGGGGCGCAGAGCATTCGCTCTTTACAATTTTGTGGCCAATTGGTCTTGTCGTCCCATTTTTTATTTTTTATTTTTCAATAAATTAGTTATGAACTATAAACACCAGACAAAAAGTTTATTGAAAGAGTGTTTAAAGTTGAATATCTCTAAAAAATGTATCCATAAAAGTATAACCAAATAATCGTATAATTAAAATAATTTTAGGTAAAGGTGGAAAAACATACTGTCATATGCTACAATTACCATTGTGATTTATTTAATTAAAGATTGAAATATATTAAATTGTGACAGTTCAAGTACCCACATATAATGTATGAATATCTTCGTTTCAAAAATAAGAAAGACGATTAAATCAGTACAAAAAATAATATTACAATAATTAAAATGTTGATTCAATCAACCGGCTGTTTTATGTGTAACAATAAATAACATTGATTGACATTTTACGCCAAAGAGTCAAAAGTTTACAGACACTTAAAAGTGGCATTTGCTTTTAAAATTCTTAAATTTAATTTAAGATTACGATTCTAAAATATCACATTTTTATTTTAATATGTTTGGCAATTAAAAAAGTTATAATTAATTCTATTCCTTTATTATTATCGTATCAAAAAAAAGTGAATAAAAAGATTTTAAGCAAAAAATTGTTAAAAAAATTATACTCATATTACAGAGCTTTTCTACATATTATCAAAAAGAAAGAGTGCAATTTTAAAGCGATTATATGTTGGTCTATAAAAATTTTTAAAATATTAAGTAAACTATTTTGGGTCAGACTTTTTGAAACATCAATGTTTGAGGGCAAAAGCACATTTTGCCATTTAATTATCTGTTCACCGACAGCAATTGAGTGAAGCCATTTTATATTTACAATAAATTCGTTGGAAGGTACGAGGTGTTTGACAAGAAAGGACAAATTTTTGGACTGGCTCAATGAAGAAGAAGAAATTTGTTTAATAAGCGCTTGAAAGTTTTTGATATCGTCAAAACGAAATTCTGGACAACAGAAGGTTTACCTTAGAACAAAATAATCCAGCTGATAAATTCAATTTAAATTATTAAAGACGAAAAAAATTCCCAAAGAGTTTGAGTCCACGAAGGCCGCGCGCGCTTTAAGAGCAAAAAAATTGGGCTTCTTTTGCGGAATTTAATATTAAATTAGATAAAAGGGCTTGTGATAATAATTAGAAAACATTTTATATAAACTAAGATATATGCTCTTTAAACAAAATTACCCAAAAAAATCTTTAATTTTAAATCATTATTTAAAAAATTACAAAGACATTTTCTTTTTTGCCAGGTGCCATTCGCTTCATTAGAGAACGACAATGCATATTTATAAATTAAGAATTTAAAATACCTAATGACTTTAATATAATTGCGTTTTGGTAAAATTAACTAAACCAACATAAAGCTAAATATTTGTATCCAGAGCATAATTATAATTCAATAACAGCTTAAAACAATACAATTAAGGCACTAAACTTATTTACAAAATGAACAAAACACTACCAATACTTTTAAGAATAAATCAATTTAGACATAAAATAAAACATTAACGATATCAAATATTAATTTATATTACAATGCCAAAAATTCTTTCTGACTGGTTGAACAATTATTTTACCATCGTTATTTTAAATTAATTGGTAACATTATAAATCATTAAAAGTTAAATTTTAAAATGTTTGAATATCAATTAACTTAAAAATTACAATAGAATTACATAATATAATGAAATTAACTGTAAAAAATGGCTTGCCGCAACAAATAAAAAATTTTTTAATGCACTTGTACTTGAAATCATTTGGCCTTTAATAATTAACAAAAGAATCTTTTTTTTTGCCATAAGTCAATTGATTTAAATTTGCAATTATGAATTTCAAAATAAAATATTTTATATTTATGTAAATTAAACTTGAAGAAACAATAATAATATTTAATAAATGTTTTTAAAAATGCTATGAATGATAAAGGCAGACCTCGTACACAACAGATCTCCGAGGAAGATGGACGCTACATAATATAAGTTAATGTTTATTAAAATAGATCATCCAAAAAGTATTAAATGAATAATAATAAAAACATAATTTAAAATATTAAAAAAATAAATAATTAGTCTTAAACAATTGTTGAGCTGTGCAAAAGAGCTTTTGGGGGGTTTAAGCTTGGAATAAATTTGTAGAATTTACAGATACTTTGATTAACAACAAAACAATTTAATTTAAATTGTTCCTTACAGGTAAAAAAAACAATCCATTATCTAAAATTTTACAAAAAGATTAAGAGGAAGAGTAGAAGGAAATAATTTATATCGCGACATGCGTACATTACTTTGGTTATATGTAGTAAGAAGAAATTTAATCACCAAAAGGTGATTAATCCATGAAAAAATTTAAATATAATTCTTAATTATTGATAAATTAATTTATAAATAAATTTACGAACTTGACCGGATCTGAATTTTAAACCACCACACATGGAAAGCTATATGGCTAAAAAATTGGGTTGGTTGAGCTTTTGGTCCTGTAGAAACTGAGCAAAATAATTGTAAAAGTAAATTTAAAAAGGTATATATACATCAGATTAATTAAAATTCAAACCATTATTCATTTCGTTAGGTTCTGGGACATCGAGAACGCGTCGACAACTTCCGCGGTTTAACTCCTCAAAATAAAAATATAAATTCTAACAGTGATTGTAAATTTAAAATATATATTTAACAACATCAAAAAAATACAACGAGTTATATTTTAGTGTACCACACTAATATTACTAGCAAAAAATCTGTTCGGTGCCAGCAAAACTTCTATAGAATAGCTGCTTCTGTATTGAATGCAAAAAATTATACCGAATTCATTTACTTTTTGTTTTTTTATGAATTTTTAAAAATTTTTGGTCATTTCCGAAGAGCTGATTTTGGCGAATAATTTCAATGATCTTAAAAACATCGAAGAGTTTAAATTTTAAATGAATGGTCTGTTACTCGTATTTAAATTTTTTACTAACTCGTCCGCTTTCGAAATTGGAACATTCCTAACTCTTTTGATTTATAAGAACTTATTTTAGAAATTATTTAATTATTTTGTTTGAGCTGCGCCTTCCGCTTTAGCATTTAATCATCGTTTTTTCAAAGTATACTGAATTAACCATATTTTGAATTTAATTTTTATGTGAATAAGTTTAATTGGGTTTATTGAGTTTTATATTATATTATCTTTGAGTGCATAATATTTTGAATTAATAATTTTAGAATTGTTAAGACATTTGATTTTTGGTCTCGTCGGCAAATACAAATAACAAATTAATGTCTATGCATTATTAAGATAAAATTAATTATATACGCCTACTACTTATTTGAATATAAGTGGTACTCCCAGCTGCCGCACGAAATCCAAGATGGCCAAAACATATTTACTCATAATGTTTAGTAATTTAAAAAAATCTATAAACTCATTTAGAAAAAAACTACATTAAAGGCTTTGCTGCACTAAATGATAGAACAGGATCACAAAACTACATGATTATTATCACAAGAGAATAGATGCAACATTTTGTTTTAAATTAATAAAAAACCTCTTGGTAAAATAAAAAATATCACTATTTCTTCAAAAAATAAAATGTTCAGACTCTCGTTGACATTGAAAAAACCCAACTGGGAATAGTCAAAATTATTTACTTGCATTAAAAATAAATAAAAAGTAATAAAAATTGTTACACAAATAATCACTCTCAGACGCTCAAAAATGTATTATTTCTGTTTTGTTATTCATATATTTATTTTTGAATCATTAAGATTTATAATGATTCCATATACTTATGTTTTAAATAAACACAAAATTTTGACAACCCAAAGTATTCTTAACACAACTTAAACTAAAAAAATGTTCAAACGATAATTTTTACAGGATAAAAAAATGGCTAAAAAGCAAATAAGACGCTTAAAATTAAATAAATAGCGTAAAATTAAATGGGATTTTGCTAAAACAAACCCAAGATAAACAGCATAATTGGTTATGGAAAAATTGTCTTTAAAAATATTTTAAAATATGATCAATGATTACTTATGTTTGATGATAAATATTCTTCTAATATTCTGAGCCCTATTTAATGCCATTTATTCTTCTGATAAGAGCAATAATCCTCAGCATTTTTAAATAAAAGATTAAACAAGAACCTTATTTAAATGCGATTAGCATCGTTTGATGGAACAACAGAGCCTTCTTCTTTTGGTCACCCGCTGCCAAACAACTTTCTCCTTTAAGGAACGGAACCGCCAACCCTACTGTGGACAGTGATCATAAAAATAAAAATATCTCGATATATTATAATATTTTTAATACCCATACACAATTAATAATCGTTATGCAATTTAAATTTTCACGCACGGTTGACGTGTAAGCTGAGACGTCTGTACAAAATGGAGCGGCTACATAAATTTTGTAAAAATTAACACAAAATAATTAAAAAATAATAAAACAATATATCGAATTCGAAAGTATTCAAATATAAAAGTTTAATTCTTTATACAAATGGACGTAATAACAAAACATAAAATCAAAAATTTATAATTCAGAAAAAATTCAATTCGTACAACGAAGAAGTCGTAAAGAGATAAATATAACTTAATTTTAAATGTTACTTGAAAAGTACAAAATAAAATTTTAATTTAAATCTCGTTATAAACGGAAGCAAGCTTGAAATCTAGTCAAAAAATGATTCCAATATAAAATATTTATTGATGTTTAAAAAATAAACAATAAAATTAAATTTTAAAATTCAGGCAAACCGTTCTATGATGGCGCGGCAAACAAAAGGCAAGCCGAGGCATGAAAAACTGATTATAGGCCCTGGACACTATTTTTAGGGTATAGTGCAATAATGGGATCTATTTTCTTTAATTTAGATGCCTTTCGGGAGTTTTTAACCAGGATTTACCTTATTTGTTAATTTTTTTTTTAATTGGTATTATTTTGCCAAAAAATCTTTTATTTAGATTATA
>MEIZ01000583.1:0-18514 GCA_001723225.1 Globodera ellingtonae
CATTTTGGCAAAATTGCCCCCCCCCCTCTCCTCCGCGTCCCCCCAAATATATTTTATTATATTGATTGCTCTTTTTGGCATTTATTGGTAATTTGTACGGAAATCGTAGAGTTTACAGGCCTACAAAAAACGTTTTAAGATGGTTTGGCGAAATTCTGAAGTACCCGGGGGGTTTCGAGCTCGCTGACCACGAATATGACATCAGCCGGGCAAACAAAAAAGAAGAAAAACGCAATGATTGATTTCAATATCAAAAAAATAAATTTTTTAAAAACTGATTTTTATCTGATCCCTTAAGAAATTGCCGAAAAATAAATGCACGGCCCCTAAAGATTTCTATTCATAAAAATGCACCGCTAAAAATTGCTTGTTTCTGGACAAAAATTTAATTAATGCATCCTAGATTGTGCATTATCCGGCCACAGCAAAGAAAGTGCCAACTTTCAATAACAATAAATCCTCGTTTTTCAATTTCTAAATTCATCGGCAAAGTTTGAATTTGAAGTTCGGCCCAAAATTCGCTTCAATTTTGGTGCCAGTGAGATACAACGAAATGCATGGAAACAAATCGGCGGCAGAATCGACAAACAATTTGGCGGTGCCTGCAAAAAAAAGGCAGTTAGTTTCCCCCTTTTTTAAGCCTATAAAAAGTTGGGAGGAATTCCTCAACATTTATTATTATGTCCACGAACGAATTCCTTTGGCGATGAAGCTTTTTGTCACTTTTTCGGGCATTTTTGAACAATTTGTGCAACAAAAAGATTTTTTAGAACTTTAAAATTCGCGTCCGGGGGCTTCCGAATTGGTTGAACGGGAGGGAGGGCCCCATAACCACCGCTTTTTTAAAAATGATTTGCCCCTAAAATTCTTTTTCTTTCTCACTTAAATGCTTTCCGTTTAACGTGTAAATCATTTGGCCATTTTTTAAATTGACGCCGCAGCCGATGACGTCGCCGAGCCAAACGAAGGCTTTCCATCAATGAAAAGACGTCCATTGGTGTCCCGAGGAAATCCGTCGACCTCGTGACCCCAAAACTCGCCACGGCTTAAGTATCCGTAAGTGCCTTCGTAAAGTCCAACATGTGTGTCCAATGGCATTTGTTTTGTCGCAAGTCCAACAAAAATATTGCTAAATATAATAATAATATTTTAAAGCACAGCAAAATTATAATATTTATAAATTACCCTATTGTTTTCTCTAAGATTTTTACTTCGAAGTAAGGATTTCCCGACAGCAATGGCTTTTCAGCGCTCACAGAGCCCCACTCTGAAAAGTTGTTAATTCAAAAATTGTCTTAACTCTTTAAAAAACAATCAAATTTAACAGAAAATAAATGTTTACTCTCTTCCTCTCCAATATATTGGACAATCAATTGTTCGGGCCCAATGAGCGCGAGGCTCGAGTGACTTGCAGCGGAATCCCATCGATTGATTGGCCCTAAGGAAATACTTACGGGGTCGAATTTACTCGCCCTCCCGTTCAACCAATTCGGAAGCCCCCGGACGCGAATTTTAAAGTTCTAAAAAATCTTTTTGTTGCACAAATTGTTCAAAAATGCCCGAAAAAGTGACAAAAAGCTTCATCGCCAAAGGAATTCGTTCGTGGACATAATAATAAATGTTGAGGAATTCCTCCCAACTTTTTATAGGCTTAAAAAAGGGGGAAACTAACTGCCTTTTTTTTGCAGGCACCGCCAAATTGTTTGTCGATTCTGCCGCRGATTTGTTTCCATGCATTTCGTTGTATCTCACTGGCASCAAAATTGAAGCGAATTTTGGGCCGAACTTCAAATTCAAACTTTGCCGATGAATTTAGAAATTGAAAAACGAGGATTTATTGTTTTGTTGTCGATTAAAGCATTTTATCAGTTTATTTTGTTTTTTGAATTTGTCAATATTTTTGGGGTTTTTCTGTAAAATTTGTTTTTGGCGTGTTCAAATTTAGCAAAAGTTTAATCGCTTCCGGTCCGAATCCCTCTAAATTTAAAAAAAGCTGTTGACCCCCAGAATTGTGAGAAAGGAAATTCAAAAATTTCTTGTAAAAAAACACTCCTATGCAGAATTTTCCCATATTTTTCGTTGGTGGGGAGGGGCTGAATTTTAAATACTAATTAAAGAATTCTTTAAACTCACATTTTGAACACTAGGTAAAATTTTATGAGAATTTCAAAAACCAATAAAATAGGAGTGCCTAACAGACAGCGCGTAAAACGCTGCGCCCGTGATTCGATAAGGATCTGTGTAAAATCAGAATGTTTTGCTAACAAATATTTTAAGAAAAGTTTAAATGTTCTTACCAATTCCTTTCATGCCCTTCAATTCCAATTCAAATGTTTGATCTTTTCCCGCAAATGGTCTAAACTAGGGTGGCACGAGACCGGTTCCGGGACGGGATTTCCCGGTTTTTTCAGGTCCCGGCCCGGTCAGGACGGGACTTCCGGTCCCTATCATCACATCTTTCTGAATTTTTGCTTTATATTTTCTTAATAAAAATTGCCACTTTTTGTAAAAATTTCACTGACGGCGCTTGTCGGCACCGTCAAGCATATTCCATTCCTAAAAGCTTCACAAAATAATATCTTTTAAAAATTTTTGTTGCAAATCTTTTAACAAGATCCATTAAATATTTCAAAAAAAATTTTGTCCCGGCAAAGTAAAGCAGAATCTCAATTAAAAGTGATGATGAATGAAGCAATAGATTCTTGTAGACAATGATTTTAATGATAAAACGACCGCAATTCAAATTCGAAAACAAAATGAATTGATAATTGATCGATAATAAAATAAATGATAAAACGACGGCAATTCAAATTCGAAAACAAAATGAATTGATAAAATTGATCGATAACGGGAATAAAATAATGATAAAAAGACGGTAATCTTCGAGAACAAACCACAAATCCCCTCATTTTTCAGTTTCTAAATGCCATCGGAAATGTTGAATTGGAAATTGGGGTCAAAATTCGCTTCAATTTTGTTGCCACGCCTGGCCAACGAAACGCACGGAAACAAATCGACAGCAGAATCAACAAGAAAACCGGCAGTGTCTGCAAAAACAAATATTTATTAAAGTCGCCCCCCCTTTTTTTCAGTCTATAAAAAGTTGGGTGGAAATAATTCAAAAACCCCCCTCAACACTTTTGTCGACATTTGCGCCGCTTTTTTAAAAATGAATTGCCCAAAATTTCAATTCTTTCTTACCCAAACGCTTTCCATTTTTCGTGTAAATAATTTGGCGCGTTGCCAAATCCACGCCGCAGCCGATGACGTCGCCGACGCTAAACGAAGGCTTTCCACCGATGATTGGACGTCCAAAAAATCGGCTGCGGGAACATCCGTTGAACTCGTGACGCCAAAAATAGCCATAGTTTCCGTATCCGGAAGTTCCTTCGCTAAGCCCAACATATTTGTCCAATGGCATTTGTTTAGTCGCAAGTCCAATCAAAATATTGCTAAATATAATAATCCTTATATAAAAAGAAGACATGTCCGTCCGTCCGTCCGTCCGGATGTTATAGCGGGAAAATGAGATTTGAAATTTAAAAATAAGAAAGTCGTTCTGATAAAAAAGAGTGTTTGAAATTAAAAAAGAAAATGTTTTGATGCAAGAAATGAAAAAATAGTGTGACAAGTAAAGAAACTTTTGAAAGAGAAAGAGAGAGAAAATGAGAGATGTGGTGAGGATAGAGATATTGAGGAAATGGCAGCGCTGCCGCTGTAGCGTGCGCGTCGCTGACGCGTACGCCACTCGCTGCTCATTTGCAGCGGGTGCGCAGCGCTGTCCGGTTGGTGTGGGAGTGCAGAGAAAGAAGGAAGGTGAAAGAGTGAGGGAGAGGTGGAAAGGGAAGAGGGTGATTGCTGTGCGGGAATGAAATGAAAAGACAAGAGAAAATAGAGTAAAAAGAAATAGTGTTAGAAATGTTGCACTTTTTTATCCTTATTTGCGCCCCAGCGAAAACAAGAAAAGAATAGAAGTAATTTTTTTGTTATTGTTTATTTTGGTCATTTGTTCATTGCAGCCTTTTTTTTTGACGTAGGAGATCGGTCATTGGATTGATTGGCTATTCTTCAAGATATTGCATTGCTTTTTTGAAAAGATTTTTCACTATGATTAAAATTTTTTTGTATTTATCATTGTAATCTTAATAAAGTTTTTGCTGAGAAAGTAAATTTTAGATTCAAAATGTTGAGTTCAGTGGAGGAGCTAAAGGCCATACCCTGTGGCTCGCAATTGGGGTGAGTTTATTTCGTAAAATTAGATCTTTTAATAATTTAATATTAGTGCCAATTTTTGTATAGGTCATTCACTGGTCAGGTAGTGAGACTGCTGCCATCTGACAAAAAAATCACCGTCCTGTTGCTTTGTGCCGGTGGAGAGTTGTTTCCTTTGACTGTCTTCAAAAATATAGCACAAAATGCGTTGGTGAATGCGTGCATTTTAGGAAATGTAACCTTATTATGTTGATATCTTTCATTTGATAATTTTGTTGGTTTTTAGGTTTTAAAAGCTAGCCCTTTGAAGGCGCAACGATTCTCTGACAAATTTGATGGAAAAATCTTTTTCAACACGCAATTGGAGTATGAATTTGTCGTGACAAACAAGACCAAATTTGAAGTCATCCCCGCCGCGGTGAAATCAGCGCAACACTTTGACCAACTCTGTTCGGGTGGCCTTTACCGTATGTTGTTTTTTGTTTTATTTTTTCTTTTGACTACGCGCAACGTTTTTTGAATGAAAGAAAAGAAGTGGGGTGGAAAGGAAGAAAGCAAAGGAAGGGAATAAAGCTTTTAGTTTTTAGAGATCACCTGCACCATGGCGTCTGCTTTTGTTCATTTTGGAGATAACGTGTTTGCCTGTGTTGTTGGAGRTACGAAAAACAAGCGAGCGGATTTGTACGTCAACGGTGCTTCTCTTTTAGACAGACTGAGCACATTGAAACAGCATGATCAATTGAAAATCAATAAGTGTTTTTCCAGAATTGACGGTGAAAAGAATTTGAGTTCCGCTTCCCTTCATCAGTTATCTTAGATGAGTGCTTGACCATCTATGCTTCCGTCGACCATCTTGAACCCATGAATCGTTCAATTGTTTTGCCCAAGTTACTGGAGACGCCGGTTAAGCGCAAAAGCCAACAAAGTTCATCACAGAATAAAAAGACAAAGGACGCTTAAATTGTTCAGTACGGTTGATATTTGTGTGTTTCATTGTTTTATATATGGGTATGCTTATTATTGTTCACAGATTGCCAAATAATAAATATAATTGCTGTTAGCTTTTCAACAGATGTGATTTATGATTAGCGTGTGCTTATCTTTGATTTTTTGTGTGCTATAATGAGTTAAAGTATCCAGACGCATACATCATTGACTTTTTTTTTTCTTAGTGTTAAAGAACTGAATTAGAATAAGGCAAAATGCCAAAAACGAACAGTGCCAAAAGGGGAAAGTGCCAAGGGGGGAAAGAGAGAAAATGCCAAGAAGAATAGTGCCAAGAGGAAAAGTGCCAAAAGGGAAAATTGCCCAAAGGGGAAAAGGTAAAAAGGGAGAAAATGCCAAGAATAGTGCCAAGATGAAAAATGCCAAGCGGGAAAAGTGCCAAAAGGAAAAAGTGCCAAAAGGTGAAATGCCACGGGGTAAAAGCTAAAAGCGGGGAAAAGTGCCAAACAAAAAAAGTGCCAAAAGGGAAAAGTGAGATGGGGGAATGTGCCAAAGCGGGTAAAGCCAAAAGCCGGGAAAAGTGCCAAGCGGGAAAAGTGCCAAAAGGGAAAAAGAGAGAAAATGCCAAACGGCAAAAGTGCCAAAAGGAAAAAGTGCCAAAAGGTGAAAAGCCACGGGGTAAAAGAGAGAAAATGGCACGAGGAATAGGCCAAGATGGGCCAAAAGGCAAAATGCCAAAAACGAACAGTGCCAAAAGGGAAAAGTGCCAAGCGGCAAAGTGACAAAAGGAAAAAGCCAAAAGGTGAAATTCCACGGGGGAAAAGCCAAAAGCGAGGAAAGTGCCAAGGGGGAAAGAGAGAAAATGCCAAGAAGAATAGTGCCAAGAGGAAAAGTGCCAAAAGGGAAAATTGCCCAAAGGGGAAAAGGTAAAAAGGGAGAAAAGCCAAGAATAGTGCCACAACAATTCAATTGGGGGAGGAATATATATCGTTTTTTCCTTATATTATCGAGGGCATGTCTCAAGAGTGCCACAAAAGTCCTCTATATTTTTTTTATTTTCAGGAAGAGTCCTTTTGCGACCCGACCAATTTGCAGGCCAAAATTCAAAGGCACGTGGCCTTCGTGGCGAGGCCGAATCTTTGAATATTGAGCTTAAAAAGAAAAAAAGCATTTTTCCGCACAATATTATTTTCATAGCTATCGTGAAACAAAATTTTGTTGAAGACCCAAATTTATGGAATGATCATGCAACGGACCAAAATTGTTGGGGCGATCAGACCCAATGTTTGGGTGGAGTTGATCTCAATAGTGCAACACCAAGGGCGTAGCCAGAGCTTTTTTTCGAAGGGGGGGGGCTAATTTGAAAAAAGTCAATCTTTAGGGGTGCTTTTTTGATTTTTGTTAAGCATTTTTTGCTAAAAAAGTTGGATTTTAGGGGTGTATTTTTTGGTTTTATTGCATTTTTCTTAGCAACATTTTCCAAGAAAAGTTCATTTTGCAGTATTTTTTAGAATTTTTAACATTTTTGTTGAAAAATAATAAATATCATTGTAAAAAGAAACGCAATAATCAGAACTATGTTTGACAAAAATATTTGGTGGGAAAACGTGTAAAATCAGAAAACAAATAATAATTATGATGCCAAAAATGCAAAAAGAAAATGCAGTAATCAGAACTATGTAAAAAACGCAATAATCAAAATTCTGTTTGGCAAAATTAGAAAAACCACACATTTGTTTTATTGACCTTTATTTGTTTTTCGACCCTCAGGCAATTTTGCCAGAACAATGTAATCTCTGCAACACTTTCGTCTGACAAAACGTTTTAGAACAGCTGCCAATCCTCATTTTGGCGGTCATTTAGCTCAGATAGGTAGGCATGGTCGGCTTCTTCCTTTTTCACTTATAAAAAATCAACATGTACATGTAAAAAACAACAGAAAGATGGACAAGGAATGGCAAAGTTTGGACAAGAGTTGGTCTGATCCATTCAAATTCAAGGTTCTACAGACTTGTGGATGACGAGGGCCAGCGGGCTCCATTGAATGCGCTGAACTGCAACAACAACAACAAGGAGCAGGCCGAAACAGCAACAGCGGGCACCACTAAAAGTGTCTGTGGCAATTTGACCAACAGCAGCAGATAAACTTCGATCTCATCGCCCGAGGGCACCAATTTAGAAGTGAGCGCGCGTGACTTCAACGCCCGACTGTGCCGAGCGCTGCGCCATTTCAGCGCCGCGATTTTCCCCTTAAATTTTCGAAGTCGATAAAAAGATTTTCTAGGGGTATTCGAGGGCGTAGATTCTGAATCTAACATTTATTTCGACCAATTCCGAGCCACGGATGTAATGTTGTGATTTTTGAACAATTTAGAGACAAAATTGTTTTTTGGAAAATTTCGAATTTTCAAATAAATTTTCGAATTCGGGTCCCGGGGTTCGCAATTGGTCAAAATAAATGTCGGACCAATGTCTCAAAGCTTCGGGAAAACAAGACAAGGTTCATATTGAAAAGAAAAAAGCAACAATTTCAATGTTTAGTCCATTTTCTCAGTTTGAATATTTTCATCCAAATTCCGTTCGTCCTCAGTTCTTTCTCTTTTTGGGCTCACTCGGACCTTCATTTGCGTCAAGCAGTCTAAAAATAAAAATATAAAAACGGAAATGGACGTGGAAGTTAAAAAATATTAAACAAATTGCACGCGTAGAGAGGGAAAATATGTATCATAGCTCCCAGACTCGAAATCACTCAAAACCTCTTTTATAGGGTTTCTTAGGTGCTGAAACCGATAGAACAATCAAAAATTTTTTGTCGCTTCGCCTTTAAACCGGTTTTGAACGGTTTAAAAATTGTCAAAAATGGAAATTTTTAACCAAAATTTTGTATCTTCCTGTGCACCAATATCGACAAATACGGTATCATTCGACAGCTCTCGGCGAGACAAATCAATCTAGGGGTGCGACAAGTCGATCAGGCGCCATTTGGATGCTGAGTCCCAGTGTAAAAGGGACATTTCAGTACCATTAAAAAACCGATAGGGGAAAAGTTAGACAGTAAGGTGGAAAATAGCAGCCAAAGTACCGCACACTCGACTACGGCGGCCAGTAGGTGGGGCGAGACTCCCGGGCTCCGGAAGAAGTCCGCGCGTGACCCGGCTGGGGGTCTCGCGCGCGCCCGCTCCGCGGGTTCCCGCGCTTGCCCCCCAGTGGCGCTCGTGAGACTTCTTCCTCCGCCCTCCGTCTCGCCCCACTACTTGCTCCGTCATCGCATGCTCGCTGTTGGCGGGCCGTTACACGGCCTTTCATTTTATTTTATCCGGCTTTTGTTACTCAAAAGTGTGGTACTGAAGTGTCCCTTTTTCACTGGGACTCAGTTGGCCGGACATCCAAATGGCGTCTGATCGACTTGCTTCACAACTAGATCGATTTGTCTCGCCGAGAGCTGTCGAATGATACCGTATTTGTCGATATTGGTGCACAGGAAGATACAAAATTTTGGTTAAAAATTTCCATTTTTGACAATTTTTAAACCGTTCAAAACCGGTTTAAAGGCGAAGCGACAAAAAATTTTTGATTGTTCTATCGGTTTCAGCACCTAAGAAACCCTATAAAAGAGGTTTTGAGTGATTTCGAGTCTGGGAGCTATGATACATATTTACCGTAGAGGGAATAGAGAGCTTTGACCTTTTTGATTTACAATATTCCTAGTTTTGAAGTAAAGCGAAATCTCAAAAAAAAATTTGCATTTTTGGCAATTGTTTAACAATGTTTTGAATGGTTTTGTTAAGAAACCGAAATTGTTTTTTTTAAAATTTTTCGAATCCCGGTCCAAAATGCACCCCCAAATAAGCGAACATATTCTGAAAAAATTGCTTAAGAAAATGCAATAAAACCCAAAAATGCACCCCTAAAAAGCGACTTTTTTTTGTACCCCCTCTAAAAAGCAAACTCCTGTGCCTGGGATAAGTACCAGAAAATGCAGCAACTCCCCCAATTCCGCCCTTACCCGTCGCCGATGAAACTGTCGTCGAAGACAATGTAAATGCAATTCCAGCGCCCATAGAAATCCCATTCAGTCGCCTCCTGCTCCCACTCGGCCCATTTGGCCTCGTCGCGCTCAATCGGACAACGAACCATCAGCCAATAATCACTTTCGTCCCTACAGCGTCGGCACACGAATCGCTCCCCCGTCAAATTGTTTTGCAGTTCAAATGGCACAATGTGAACATTAGAAGAAGCCCAAATACTGATGATGAAATTGACCGGATCCGTCGAATTGACAAATTCCTTAAGGGGAACAAATTTTAAAAAAATCACTAGCACCAAAAATTGGGTCCCACCCAACTCATCCATATTCAGGGATGGTGAGCCGACGACCTCAAAAAATTTCGGAAATCGTAAATCGGAATTCCGAGGCCTTAAAATTTTTCGGAAATCGTAAATCGGAATTCCGAGGTCTCAAAATTTTTCGGAAATCGGAATTCCGACCCCAAAGATTTCGGAACTCGGACTTAACCGATTTAGAAAGTCTTAACGCCATTCGATAGATGAGTTGGGTTTACCCCCCAAAAATTATTACCATTTTCAGCCCCTCTTCAATTCCGTCCCTATCAAAGATGCATCGCAACACCTTCGGAAGTCCATCCCCGCGGGGCGTGTGCAACCATTTGGCCACTGCTTGGCCAGAAGAAGCGCCGGCACTGTCATCGGCCGGGAACAGCGGGAAACAAAAAGCGGAATTGATCACTCGGAGCTTTGGGCAATCGCCAAGAACGGTCGGAGAGAAACGGCGCAAAGTGCCGAGACTGAAGTAGAGGTTCAAAGAAATTGCGGACATGTTGTCATTGATCAACGGCCAAATGATTTGCCAACTGCGGTTTTGGTTTTTGGCTGGTCCCATGAAAATAGCGATGCCTTTGGAGTCGAAAAGTCGGCGCATGTGTTGAAGAAATTCGATGACACTTCGGTCGATGTAACTAAAGAATATGAGGAAACAACTTTTAATTGTTTTCAACCAATTTAAACTGTCAATGACCTTATTCGAAGGCTTTGGAAGCCGATCACTTTGTCTGGAAGCGGAATTTGTGGAATTGACAGCCGACGCACAAAACCGTTGGTTGTATTGAAAAATTCAGCGCCATTTCCTTTAACTGCGCGACGAATTTCCAACCAACCCAACGACCATTCCTTCGTTTTGAAATGCGCGTCCACCAAACAGTCAAATCGATCGCTGATCAGCGCCATTTTCAGTCCGAGCGCAAAAGGCCCACAGAATTTGAACACATCAAACAAAACGTCGTCACAAATGAAACTGAAAATTAGGGGGGTTCAAAGAGATGAATGGGTTTTAAAAAATAGGCAAATCTCCGTTATGCTAAAATAAGTCAAAAAAACTAAATTTTTTCGTTAACGCGGGAAGAGCGTGAAAACCGTCGGGAAATTGGCAGAAATTTTCTTTTAGCTGATGAAAAAATTACTTTAAATTCCGGTGAGGGCCGAGGGGAATCCCCGGAGCCCGTAGAAATAAGGCTAAACTCACATTTCTTTCAGCCGTTTCTCCACTTTCTTCGGATTGTCCGACATTTTTTGTTGTTGCAAATTCAAATAATTTTAATGATTCCAATGAGCTAAAAACTGAAAAAATAAAAATTAGGGCATTTATGTAGATGAAGGGGTCGCAGCTTATTTAGAGCAGGGCTCGAGATTTTCCATATTTCTAAAAGGTTTAAAAATGTAAAAAAATGTGCATTCAAAAATGTTTTTGAGAGTTGGGTCCGACAGAAATTTTTTTTTTTAAATTGTGGCCTGTTTGGTTATGAAATACGCACTAACATTTTTGAAATTCAAAACAGAAAATTAAACATAAGTTAATTTCAAATGTTATCAACAGGGCTTCCACTTTTAGGTAAATACCTATTTTTTCTGTGAACTTGGCACGCTGAGTTAAGCACAAAAAACACATTTTTAGCTCAGTCTGAGGCTCCTAGATGGACTTTATAATAACTATTTTTATCTATTTCGGCTTTTTTGTTACCTATTTTCAGGTTTTTGACTTTTTTAAAATAAAATTCTGCGAAAATGCCAAAAACGCCAAAATATGCACCAAAATACGAAATATGCATCGACT
Source organism: Globodera ellingtonae (assembly GCA_001723225.1). Classification (NCBI taxonomy): domain Eukaryota; kingdom Metazoa; phylum Nematoda; class Chromadorea; order Rhabditida; family Heteroderidae; genus Globodera; species Globodera ellingtonae. The sequence goes on from MEIZ01000583.1 coordinate 11,285, forward strand.
ATGGCACTTTTAGTGCTCTAATTTTCTCAATACTTAATGTTTTCCCCCTTTTTAACGTATAATAAGTAGATTTTGTGTATTATTTTAGTATTTTTGGAAAGTTGAAAAAATTCAAATTCCGGTAGTTTTAAGCGCCAGGTCAACTCATCGCCACCCTGGCCATCCGGCTCGAGCGCCATTTGGGCGTTTTTCAGCGCCGCCATTTTTTGCCTTATTTTTTATGCGTATTTTTTTATGGATTTTTTTCGAAAATGACTAAAAGGCTATCGTTAAATATGAATTTTTTTTTAAACAGTCAGATCGATGAATTTTAGGTCTGTTTTTCCAAATTTTTGGCCAAAAATGCCAAAATATGCTCAAAACCCCAAAAATATGCTTTTATTTATAATCGCTTTTTTTTATTTTTGGTAAAAATTTTTTACTTACTTATTTTTGTACCTATTTCAAGGTTTTTGTACCTATTTGGTACCTATTTTGGCATTTTTTTCTCACCTATTTAGGTACTTATTTTCCAATTTTTCTTACCTAAAAGTGGAAGCCCTGGTTATCAATCATAAATCAAAATTCGAAATTAGGACAAAATAAGAACGAAGAAATAATAATGGGTAACGAAGAGAGAAATTGGTATATTAAAACAGGAGCGTGGCCATCAAAAATTTTCTGAAAAAGTAAATAAAGATGTTGGATCTCCTCAACTCGATACTTTGACCCGACTCTCTTTTGTTTGAAATTTTTATCACAAAATGAATTTTGAAAAAAGTGCCAAAAAACAAATGTTGGAAAAGGAACAAAACAAAACAATTTATGGGCGATGGAACGGTGACAGGGCTTCGGGCAATGACAAATTCCAAGGACAGACATATCGTTTTTCAAGGGCATAACAGAAAAATTTGGCGAAATCCAAGGGCGCTCAAAAAATTTTCTACAAAACCAATTTTTCTGCTTTACTTCTGCTGGGGTGGAGGGAGGGGGTCGGCTATGCAATAGAACGCCGTCGAGAAACTTTTGAATTTTTGACTCAATTGTTTTAAGAGATTTTCAATTAAAATTTTAAAAAAATGGCCGTATTTAAAAAGGGTCTGGGGCCATAGAACCGAATATGATGACCTTCTTTTAGATTGAACTCTTGAACCAAAAAAGGGATTTTAAGCTTCAAAAAGCATGAATCCGTTGCCCTTTTGGTATTTAGTACTGCATTTGGGTCAAGAAAAAGTTGATGCACAATTCTGAAACATTTCTTTAAAAAGTACAGTACTTTTTTATTTTTGAAAGACCCCCCGAACTCTTAAAAACAGTACATATATTCTTTAAAAAAAGTAAAATTGGGAACTGCTGGACTATTTGGATCAGCAGAGCTTGAAAATCAAACTCTGATTTGGTTGAAGGAATGACTATTTGGATCAGAACTGGGCAGAATCAAACTCTGATTTGGTTGAAGGAATGACTATTTGGATCAGAGCTTGGCGAAAATCAAACTCTGATTTGGTTGAAGGAATGACTATTTGGATCAGAACTGGGCAGAATCAAACTCTGATTTGGTTGAAGGAATGACTATTTGGATCAGAGCTTGGCGAAAATCAAACTCTGATTTGGTTGAAGGAATGAACAGACAAATGCTTGGGAAACGAACAAAAACAAACCGATTTATGGGCGGGCGATGGGTCGGCCAGTAATCGATAGGGGTTAAGGCCCTCCAAAATCGATAATTTGTGTTCAATGAAAGGGCAGAGAAAAACTTGCAAGACAAAATGTGCGTAATGCGATATATAGGTATGTATGTAAAACAAACAACTTTTTGTAAATAAACACATTTCTGATTTGAATCGTTTTGTGTTTAATCGACCCAACAAAAAATTGTTTTCACTGTCCGGCGTCGTTATCAGAACTTGACTTTTGGGAATTAATCCAGGGATGCCATTTGTACTTATTTATCAGAAATGTACTGATATTAGAAGGCAGAATCTGACAAATTAAAAATGTACTGATTTGTCAGAAATGTACTGATTTCAGCTCGGCGTACTGATTTTGTACTGATTTAAGTATTTCCGTGAATTTCGAACGTAAAATTTAAATAAAAAAGTGTTTTTCTCTCTAACCTTTAAAATTAATTCCTTGTTTTGAATTTGTTTTTTAAATGACCTTTTTTTAAAGATTTGTACTTTATTTGGGGTACACGTCCTTTTTTGTCCTTTATTTGAGATTTCTGGAGCTTTTTGAAGAATTTTTGTTTTGAATAATCTTTAGACAGATGGCCAAATGTGTTAATTTTCAAGAATTTTTCTCATTCTTTTTTGAATTTTCGCTTAATAAATGTCTAAAATGTAACAATATTTGCATTTTTATCCAAATTCTATTGTACTGATTTAAGGATAATTCGAATTTTTGGACCAATTTTCTTACCAAATTAAGTCGAAAATCAAAAAATTTTCCCGGCGGCGCCTATCGGCACCGTTCCCATTTCTAATAGTCTAAAAAAATACGGCCATTTTTTTAAATTTTGGTTGCAAATTCCTTAACAAAATTGAGTCAATAATTCAAAAATTTTCTCGGCGGCGCCTATCGGCACAGCCGACCCCCACCCCCCACTAAAGCAAAATTCGCAAAAAAAATTGCATTTTCGAAAATCCAAAGGAGCAATTTCCAACCCCCAAATGTTGAGGAAAATTGTTGGTGGAGAGAAATATGGTTAAAAAATGCATATTTCATGCAAAAAATAAAAGATTTACTGTATTTTGAGACATTTTTTAAAATGTACTGATTTTTGACCCCAAAATCTGATATTTTGATTCCAATGTACTGATTTTGAAAAATTTTTGTTGGCATCCCTGAATTAATCTCATTTTATGATAAATTTGAATGCTTTATTTGCTTTCAGCAAAATGTTGACGCTTTTTGGGTTCATCCCACAGCTGTTTCTGCAAAAAAAGAATCTTCAAAATCCAGCATTTTTTAATAAAATTCAATAAAAATTTATCAAATCTGCAAAAAAATAATCAATTTCGTGGTTCGCAGTTGCACACCAAAAATCAAAATGCAATTTTATCAAAAAGTGATTTTTTGGTCGAGAAAATAAGATGATTTTCAAGAGGGCCTTTTTGCCCGAGAAAAAAACATTTTTTAGGGCTATTTTTTTGAAAACAACAAAAATGTCAGTGAAGACATTTTTCTAAGAAAAAATCAGGACCAAAAAACAGCAAATTCGGCATTTCTTCATTTAGAAGCAAAATTTAAGGCGCTTCATTCGTTATTTTCAAATAGTAGCGGCTTAGGTACGTCTAACGGCGAGCATGTTACGAATTTGAATTTAACGCAATTAGAATCTCCTTTTCCCATAAAACAACTTTTACAATTATTAGTTCGGCGTCTTAGCGCAAATTAGGCTCAGGCCTAAAAGCTAGCTTAGGCCTAAGCCTAACGAACCCCAAGCCAGGGTGGCTTAGGCCTAAGCCTAACGAATCCCCTAAATCCTAACTTTTCCCCAGTTATTCTGTCCGGCTTTGGAGTTAGTTATTTAAAATAAAAAGTCGGTTTTCCTTAATTTTCAAAAATTGCTCAAAACTGCCGTGTGATCGATTGTTGTTGTTTAATATTTGATTTACTGCTTGCTGTATTTTGACAAAAAGCATATTCGGATGTTTAAAAGAGCAGCTTTAAACCATGGTGATAGTGGCACCTGTTAATAGGAACTAGAATTAAGTGAATATTTTGATAAAATCAATTTTTTATTTATTAAAATTTGTCGGCGCCAAAATGTTCAAATCACTAGCGGCGCCGAACTGGCTCGCCGAACTGGTCTGCGCCAAAACGGGATGGCGCCGAACTGGCCGCGCCGAACTGGTCGCGCCGAACCGGCCGCGCCGAAGACACTTAATAAATTAGGTAATGTTTTTTCGTAAAAGTACGCGTGCTTTTGCAGTATCACTAGATTACTAATTTTGCGATTTTCAATAATTTTTATAAGGAGACGAAATGGATTTTTGGCTTGGTGGACGAACTTAAGCATCGCCGTTGCAAAGTGAACGATCAGACGAGAAATATTTGAAGTCATTTGGATTCGCCTATAATTTTGCTTTTTGAAAATTAAAAAAAATATATATATAGGGGAAATGTCGATGTGGATTTTTGGTCAAAGAAAAAGTCATTTTTAGAGACACAAATGTTGTCAATTTTTCGTTTGGGCAGTTCGGAATTCCCAGGAGGGAGGGGATTTTTTTAAGTGAACACAATTTGTGGTTTTTTGCAATATGCGCTTAAATAATTACAATTAATAATAAAACGTGGATTTAATGGCAATGTTCCTCGACATACTGACAGAATTATTCGATTTCGTCGGAGGAATTCATTACAATAATTCGCGATAAAAACAATCATTTAGTGCGGAGGTTTAGGAAGACGAGCGGAAGGGCAGGGTAAATTTCTGTGTTTGCGTGCGTAAATCCATTCATTATTATAGGTTTAATGAATTCAAATTTTGCTGTGCACAGAGAGCACATTTGCCTTGAAATTATATTAGTCATTTTCAGTTTTAAATGGCTTTTGAAAGAAAAGGTAGCGAGTCGGGATAAATGTAGCGAGTTGGGTTGTAGAAAGGCTAGGCGGGTTTACTATTTTTAATTCACGGAATTGACGCTTAAAGGCTAGGCGGGTTTACTTATTTTTAATTCACGGAATTGACGCTTAAAGGCTAGGCGGGTTTACTTATTTTCAATTCACGGAATTGACGTTAAGATTTTCTGAATCTTGGCCTTTCCAAAAACCACATAATGAGGAAAAATCCGCAGATATCACAACCCTGTTTATGAATATGAACACAAATATTTTAGACCATGTATATGTTACGGTAAATTTGGGAAATCGGTAAACCGTAACAAATATTCAAATGTATTCCTTTGATTTGTCCTAATCGAATCGAATTGAAGTATTCATACAATGCTCTCCCCACTATCTACATAAAATGATCAACTAAAAAATCCCAAGTTTATTGTGAACTGTATGAGCTTGAAATTGTAAAACTCGAAAGTTTACTTTGCGATCTCCTGTTTTACTTCCATAACATATGTAGCAGTCTTGTACTTTGGTATTGGGAGAAGATCAGGCAAATTACTTCCCCCTAAACCATGACTTAATTAACTCCTCGGGGGAAAAGTCGGAGAGCTTAGAGTGTAATTTTAACCTTTCACAGTTCACTTTACATAATTATTTTGTTACCCAAAAATCATTATTAAAAAATTGAAATTATTATTGGGCACAATTTGGAATGGCATTCAAAACTTATTGTGCTTCATTTGAATATGTACGTTATCTGCGTGTTAATTTTTGAAATGAATTTAAATTTCAGTTAATTTACGCCTTGCCTCTTAAACATGCCTCGCGTCTGCTGCTGTTGTCCAACGGAATCAACACAAATTGCACTGGCCGCGTCCGAAAACTGCACGAAAAATGGCAGGTTCGAATTTTTTGTAAGAATTGTCCAAAATATTGTCAAAATCCCCCCCCCCCCGTTACAGAAATGGCAACATTTTCATTTCCCTTTCAAACAGAATCGATGGGATTCCGCGGCATGTCACTACCGCCTCACACTCTCTGAGCCCGATCGATTGATTGTCCAATATAATGAAAAGGATTTGGGTCCCACCCAACTCATCCATACCCAACTCATCCATACCCATCTCATCCATATCCAACTCATTCATTGAGCATAACTCGCTCCAACCTTAACAGATTTAGAAAGTCTTAACGCCATTCGATAGATCTCGAACAGTTGAAGCTAACACTAAGTTAAAGCTTTGTGATTGGACAAGTTTCAAAAAAGTTATGGCCAGAAAACCGCCCAAAAATCGGAATTTTTAAACTTTCTCAAGTGTTAAGGCCACAACTTTTTTGAAACTTGTCTAATCGCAAAGTTTAACTTAATGTTAGCTTCAACTGTTCGAGATCTATCGAATGGCGTTAAGACTTTCTAAATCGGTTAAGTTTGAAGCAAGTTATGCTCTATGGATGAGTTGGATATGGATGAGATGGGTATGGATGAGTTGGGTATGGATGAGTTGGGTATGGATGAGTTGGGTATGGATGAGTTGGGTATGGATGAGTTGGTTTACCCCAAAAAACGGAAAGCGTTTGGGTGAGAAAGAAAAAGAATTAATTTGAAATATTCAATTTATTTTCGTTATTTATTTATTTATTTGTTTTTGCAGACACCGCCAATTTATTTGTCTCTTTTCCCGTCGATTTGTTTCCATGCGTTTCGTTGGTCGGGTCTGGCAAAATTGAAGCGAATTTTGGCCCCAATTTCCAATGGAACATTTCCGAAGACTTAGAAACTGAAAAATGAGGACATTTGATTTGTTGTTGTCATTGCAAATTTGCTCGATAAAGAGATTTACTTTTCGGTAAATAATCAAAAACTTTTTCTGAACCGAGATACAGCTCCTCGAAGTTGACAAAACCATGGGGCCGGATCCTTTTGGCCAAAATTTAGGAACATATTTTTTCATAAAAATTGTCTAAAAATATGTTATTTCATTGCGTACCCCGCAATTAGGCCGTTTTTCGGGGGTTTCCCTGACCCCATCCCCGACACTTCCAACCCCGACCCCCGAACCCTATCCCCGACTCGGAGTCGGTTTAACATACACCGCTAAAGATGACACTTTTGTCAAAAAAAATATATTTACATTTACGGAATTTGAAATTAAACCAATTTTGAATAAATTATGGGGTAGACTATGAATGTTCGGGTACAGGCCTAAAAAATATTCCTGCTAAATTCCTGCTTTTTGCATAAGCCGATCTTGCTTTTTCAACTGCAAATCCTGCTTTTTGGGTTTTAGAGGTGGTCACCCTGCTTTCGACCTCAGCAATTCTCGTTACAACAACAATCGGGAACGCCAGTGACGATAAAAAGAATTAAAGGGAATAGTTTGTGGACATGAATGATTTGTTTTACAAATTTTAACAATATTTTTATTCCATCTCGGAGTTTCAATCATTTTTTACTTTTTTGTTTTCGATGTTTTCAAATTTATTTATCCTTATAGTTAAATAATCAAAGAAAAAACAAATGATAAAACGATTCGACAACAAAACCATAAATTCGCGTTATTCTATTCTAAATCTCATCCGGCAATGTTGAATCGGAAATTGGGGCCAAAATTCGCTTCAATTTTGGTGCCAGGGCGATGAAACGAAACGCACGGAAACAAAGAGTCGGCAAAAGAAACAAATAAA
>MEIZ01000584.1:0-14784 GCA_001723225.1 Globodera ellingtonae
ATTTTTGAAGAAATAGTGTGGGAAAAAGAGAGAGTCAGACGGCGAGAGTAATTTGGCATCAACGCACCCCATCTAAAAATTGTTTTAGTTAGTTTTTTGAATATTTTATTTTTGAAGAAATAGTGTGCGAAAAAGAGAGAGTCAGACGGCAAGAGTTGAGACCTTACAAAAGCTTTTCCCAATAAAATACTAAGAAAAATTTCATTTACTTTAATTATATGGATTAAATATTTATATTAGTTTTAAATCTTTAAGAGTCAATTAATTACTCAAGGAAATGAATTTATTCTTTATATTATTTATATTTTTAAATACATCAACTTCAATTTTGTCTGTTAATAAACCAAAAGATGGTAAAATTCGACCAACTTTTGATGAAATATAAGGGAAAGGATGGGACGAAGATGACCATCAACAAATAAAAGTGGAAACATCGCCGTTAAACTCGGGAGAAAATGCACTAAATTTTCACGCGTTGAAAGAAGAATTCAAGAAAAAAGAAAAATTCCCGGCAACAGAAAGGGTTAAAAAAGAATTTTCAAACCATCTGGGGCGTTGGCAAATATTCTGTGAATTAGCCCAATCATTTAATGTGGGTGCGCAATTTTTATTATTTTTTTAAATTTGCTTTTAGCTGCCATCCAAAAGATTTCCGAGTCATTTGTCCGTGCGATGGTTGACATTGGGACGACTTTGTTCAACAATTGTGTAGCAATGGGCAGTCATTGAGGCTTATTTTCGATCAATTGAGGATCTGGACTGTAACTCAGCGCATGATTTTTTCTGTCGCAAAATGATCTTTTGAACGCGGCGAAAGGTTTTGAAAAGTATGGGCGCACGCAATAAATCAGATTTTTATTGTTTATCTTCGTTTTAGTTGCGAAAAACGGATGCCATAAAAATGCCATATTTTTGACCCCTCGATGCCATAAAAATGCCATATTTTTGGAGCCCGTTGCCATATTTTCTCGCAGATGAGTTGAGCTCCCTGCTAGCTTGGGGTTCGTTAGGCTTAGGCCTAAGCCAATACGTTTAAATTTTGTGTTTAGACCTTAAATGAACATATTTGACCTGAAAATTTGGCATTTGTTTGGCCCGAAAAATGGCTATAATACCTAAACCATAATAATTATTAAAAATTGGAAAAAGTTACGACGCATAATCTTTTTTCTTTACTCCAATAGTATCTTCAGAGTCAAATATAATTTTTGCATTATATTTTTTTATTTTTAAATGCAGCATATTTAATTTTGACGATTAATGTGCAAAAGTCGGAAAGACATTTTTATTTATTTGTTCCAGAATTGTTGAAGCATTTTGAAATGTTCCGATCTTTCATTTTCGTAATTCCTTTCAATGGTGGCAAATTCCGTGAAATTTGGCGCAACGTCGACTTGATTACGATTGAAGCAAAATATATTTTTTAAAATGCGGACAACGTTTTTTCAACAACGGATGGTGCCTGAAATTTTATATTAATATAAATATTTTACTGAAACGCGAAGCATTGTGAGGGGTGGCAAATCTGCTCAATGTAAATGCCTTTTATGTGCTTGGCCGTCTTCATATTATCTGACACCTTTTGAATAATTAATTTAATTTTTAATATTTTAATAAAATTTTTACCAAAAATTCCACAAAGCTTTAAACGCATAATTATCCAATCCAAAAATTGCCAAATTACTTGAAGAATCATGTTAGCTGGTGTAAAAAGGTCATCGTTGGAAATGAATTTGAGGAGAAGCATCGCTAATCGGTCCAACACATATAACACGACAGCCACACTCTGAGTGATCAGAATGCATTTCAAATTTGGATGCAACAATTTGGTGGACCCGATCACGGCCAAGTTAAGGCAGGCGATGGCCAACACGAAAATGTCGGTGAAGAATTCAACCGAAAAAAATGTGTAGGCCAACAGAACGACGGTGCCGGAAGGAGAAGCCATTTACTGGCAAATAAAAAGGATCTTTTAGATGGAATTCTTGGATTTTCAATGAAGATTGGCACCCAGATCCCGTAACTCCGACCTCAAACTTACCCTATTAGCAGCAATTAAGAGAGAAACTCCAAACAACATTTTTGAATGCTAATAATTTTTGAGTTTGAGAATGGGCAAATGAAATTAGCGTGACAGTTTTTTGTAGTAGAAAATCAATGAAAAGAACAAAATGTGTGGAATGAAAATTCATTTTTATGTCGTATTTCTTTTGATTCTTTTTTGTTGCATTGCAATGAGAACATTTGGTTATGGAATTTGGTATGTTCTCAAATTAAAATTTTTCGAATAATTTTAAGTCGTCACTGAATTACAATAATTATATTTAAAGAGCATTTTTTTATTTAATCAATAGTAATATTGGCTAATTAAAATATAAAATTCATATTTTTACAGTTAACCGCTTTTCGTCTTTAACCTGGATTAAGTTACTCCGGGTTTAAATTAATTAATTTATTTTTTCAATAACGTGTCATTTTATGTTTTCTTACTACAATCATATAAGACCTTACAAAAGCTTTTCCCAATAAAATACTAAGAAAAAGAATTCATTTACTTTCATTATATGGATTAAATATTTATATTTAATTCTTTCAGAGCCAATAATTTACACAAGAAAATGTATTGCTTATATCATTTATGTTTTCTTATTACATTTTACAACGTCATATGAGACCTTACTTAAGCTTTTCCCATCCCAATAAAACACTAAGAAAAAAATTGAAAAATTTCATTTACTTTTATTATATGGATTAAATATTTATATTCATCTTTCAGAGCCAATAATTTACACAATAAGATGAATTTATTGCTTTTATTATTCCTATTTTAAAGGCAGCACATTTAATTTTGTCTGTTAATGAACCAAAAGTTGCGAAAACTTTTGATGAAATATATGGGAAAGGGTGGGACGAAGATGGCCATCAACAAATAAAAGTGGAAACATCGCCGTTAAACTCGGGAGAAAATGCACTAAATGAACAAGCTGATCATGATGACAATATAGATCAGGATGTTGAAGCTTATAATTCGGATTGGACTGATCAGAATCTTACACAGGAAGACCCGGATCGCATTGATCAAAGTGATGATGAAACAATTGAAGGAATTAATGATGAAAATGAATTCTCTGAGCAAAAAAAAACGAGAAATTAGTTCCAAATTTCACGCGATGAGAGAAGAATATAAGAAAAAAGAAAAATATTCAATTGCAGAAAGGGTTACAATTGAGTCTAAAATTGGAAACAAATTGGGAGTCAATCGCAGGAAAATTTATAAATGGAAGAAAGAAAATGACAAAAAATATTCAATTTAATTAAGGCAAATTAAATACTCCAAAAGGGAATTAATGAGAAAATATTACAAAATTAAACAAAGAAATCCTAACTTAAGGTCACCGATATTGCAAAAAGGCTGAATATTGGTACAGTTACATTATACAAATGGAAAAAGAAATTTTGTCCAATTTTAAATCAAAATTCTGTTGATGAAAATTCATTGATGAAGAATGGCCCAACTTTTACAGATAACGAATATTCAAATTAAAAAATATTTAATTTTTTCGGCAATTAAAAGATAAAATAATTAAAAGATTTATTTTTTCGTTTTATTGCATTTTTCTTACGAAAATTCCAGGCCCACAAATTATCATCCGACGAGGGCATCGAATGTTCAGAAGTGCTATAATAAAAAAAATAAATGCATTAATTATTTTTAAATTGCCAAAATATTAAATGTTAAATTTGAATACTCGGTATCCGCAAAAGTTGGGCGATTCTCCAGCAATGAATGTTCATCAACGGAATTTACAAATTGTTTTTTCCATCTACGTAGTGTTGCTCTCTCAATGTTTAGAATATTGGCAATATCACTTTCACTAATTTTAGTATTTATTTGTTTAATTTTGTTATATTTTCTCATCAATTCCAATTTCACGCTTTCGGAGTATTTAATTTGCGCTAAATTTAAGTGAAGAATTTTTGAAAATGATTATTTAAATTCATACAATTAAAGGGAAGTCCAAATTCTTTTTTCCAACAACGAAATGTTTCAACAGAAATACCCAAATCTTTAGCAAGTTTATTCTGTTCTCCAGTCCGGCACATTTTGATCTCATCAATTCGTGCAATAAATTCGTGCTTTTTCTTTTCATAAAATTTTTTTTTATTTCTTTTCGTTTTGCGAATTAAGCCAAATTCTTTTTTCCATTTATAAATTTTCTCGCGAGAGACTCCCAATTTTGATCCAATTTTATGCTCAATTTTAACCCTTTCTGCAGTTAGATACTTGCCTTTTTTCTTATATTCTTCTTTCATCGAATGGAATTTGGAAATAATTTCTCGTTTTTCTTGCTCAGAGAATTCATTTTCATCATTAATTCCATCAATTAATTCATTTTCATAATCACTTTGATCAATGCGATCCGGGTCTTCCTGTATAAGATTCTGATCAGTCGAATCCGAATTATAAGCTTCAACATCCTGATCTATATTGTCATCATGATCAGCTTGTTCATTTAGTGCATTTTCTCCCGAGTTTATCGGCGATGTTTCCACTTTTATTTGTTGATGGTCATCTTTGTCCCATCCTTTCCCATATATTTCATCAAAAGTTGGTAGAATTTTCCCCACGTTTGGTTCATTAACCGTCAAAATTAAAGTTGATGTATTTAAAAATATAAATAATATAAAGAATAAATTCATTTCCTTGAGTAATTATGACTCTGAAAGAATTTAAAACTAATATAAATATTTAATCCATATAATTAAAGTAAATAAATGAAATTTTTCTATTTTTTCATAGTATTTTATTGGGAAAAGCTTAAGGGCTCATATGACGTTGTAAAATGTAGTAAGAAAACATAAAATGACATGTATCAATGCTATTTTTTTACAAATAAATTTCAAACTATATTTCGTCACATTTTCTGACATTTTTTCTGATTCCAACCCGATAAATGATGGATAATACTTTTATTGTTGAAGAACCCGTTGTTGTTCATTTGTCAGACTTCCGGCCATTATGAGAATGACTCTACTGCGCGTTAAAATTTACCGTACGAGCGCGAGGGTAATTAATCGCCCTCGGGGGTGGTCCCAGGGGATTTTAGAGCCATTACCTTTGGGGGGGGGGGGGTGATTTGACAAGTCAAGATAAATTAATACGTTTGATTAATTGGCGTATTTTGATTAATTGATTGATTAATTGGCGAATAAAATTTTGTTTAATTGATTGGTTAATAAGGCGAATAAAATTTTGTTTAATTGATTGATTAATTGGCGAATAAAATTATTTGACGAATAAACTTTTGATTAATTTTGACTGATTAATTGGTGGGTAAAATTTTGACTAAAATATTTAAAATTTTGATTGATTGGTGTAAAATTTTTTGAATTAATGCATGGCAAATCTCTCGGGTCTGCAAAATTTTGGATGGAAAGAAAATTTTTGAATTAAAAGTACAAGTCCCACGGGACAATGCCGTGCTAGGGTAAAGGCTCAGGCTGTCGGGGAGAGGTCCCTTCGTGCTTATGAGGAGTAGGCCAAACAATCAATAAGCAAAAAAAAGGAACGATATTCACATTTTATTTGTATAGCCTTTAACATACCTTCAAGCCTTTCCGAGGGTTGACTTTTTTTTAAATTTTTAAGTTCAGCTCTTTTAACACGCAACAACCACAGAACTATTTATGAGCTTTGTAACACTAGACTGAAACTAGGATTGGATAGATCCGAAGAAGTTACTCACATGTAATTAATAACTCATAATAATTTTGTAATAAATTAATTTTTAAGGACAACGCAAAAACTCTGCACGAGATATGCCGCGATGTGCTCAGGACGCGGTACAAAACTGACGAGATACCTGAGGAGATTGAGCAGTTTATGTATCCACATCTATCAAAGTTTCATACTCTGTGAAATATCATCAAACAATGTTGGATAAAATTGGGGTGAAAATTTTTTGAATTAAATGGACAAATCCCTCGGGACAATGCCGTGGTAAGGTAAAGGCTCAGGTTGCCGGGGGGAGGTCCCTTCGTGCTTATCGGGAGTAGGAAACAATAATGCAAAAAAAAGAACGATATTTACCTTCATTTGTATACCCATTTCACATATCTCCCTCTCCCTCATATTAAACGAGCAAAAACACTACACGATCTATGCTGCGATAGGATCCGGTTGCAGTAGCTTCGGCGGAGATTTGTTTGAACCTTGTCGCCGCTCGTTTCAGTTTAACATCTCGTCAGAAAAAATGATTAACACCGTATGCGGATTTTGTGAGGACAATGAGCCGAGCGAGAAGTGAACGGGGCGCACGACGCGTACTGGTTCAAAAGGGCGCCGGATTTCCGGGATTATTTGCCGCACTTCTAACACCCGTCCTCCTCGAATTGGCCAAAACAGTGATCACACCCAAAGACGCATAAATAAAAGCTCAATAAATTTCACGCATTCATTTTGATAAATGGCAACAAAATTTGTAATCGTTCCACAAGAAATTTATCGCGGTCTGACGACAGTATCGGATACTGGTTACATTAATTTGGATACGGTACAACACGATTTGGACCGAGCAAGAAGTGAAAGAGCAAATCCATCAGCCAAAATGCGAGGTACAATCAACAGCTCAGGCGTTACCTACACATGCGAAATGAACATGAAAAAAAACCGATAAAAGTGGAATTATCAAAGGGCCTAAGTGTGTTGGTTAGGCGTGGTGGTGGAGAAAAAGAAGCAGAGGTTGTGGACACTCCACAACCTCCTGCACAAGGACAACGTCGCATAGCACCCCAAAGGAGTGTTGTGAACACGCCACAACCTTATGCACAAGGACAACGTCGCATTGCACCCCAAAGGAGGGCTGTGAACACGCCACATACTCCTGCACAAGTACAACGCCGTATTGCACAAACCCAACAAAGGATGAGACCGCCTTCGCCACCCCGTCGACAGAGTATAAAGCGTAAAACTACTAATTCATAGCGCCCGACCCTGCAAAAGTTAAAATGAATATCATAGATGCAGACACTCTCGAACCACCTTCACCTCATCGAGAGGCTATTCAATGTTTTCAGAGGCGGATCAGCAGAAAGTGTGCTTTGAAACAACCCCCTCGAAATGCACCACAACCAGATTTGGTCGTAGAGGCTGCTGCTGCTCCGCTAGACGATGCCGATGATGATGATGATTATTTGTTTGAAAATGGAAGCACCTTACCCGCCCCTCCAGTTATGCATGGCGGCCTCCCCGATTGTGCGGATGATATATGGGCATTGGACAGTAACGACCCGTCAAGGCCGTTCACTAAAAGAAAAGTTCCACTTATGAACAAAAAGGTCGGATGTAGACGCAAAGCGCAAGTGGACAGAGACTCAACATCCTGAAGAACTAGAAGAAAAACGAGTAAAGGCAATCAAGATATAGACAGAATTATTTGCAATTCCGTCTAAGAAGTTAACACTGGAGCAACAGATTGAGAAGGTTTACATAATTTGCAACCGCCACCCCGAACGGTTTAACATTGCGGGTACATAATATTAAAGGAAAATAGTGGGCGACAGTTTACATTGAATAAATTAAGGATTTTGGGTTAATTTGTAGAATTTGTACTAAAATATGAGGTATTAGGGTGTGAGAGTGCGCGTGTGACGGGAGGGAGGGTATCAACAACATGAAAGTTGAGTGCATTCATTACGACCATCCTCTTCCTCATCAATTCGGAAGGATTATTGCCAACAGATGGGTTTTGTTGTTGTTGTCCCAACCAATTGATAGTTTGTTGGGAAATTGCCCACCCAATGACATAGGAACGCAAATAATTGGCTTAGAATAAATCCAGGCCTAACACAAACGTCAGCGGAATTTAAACATAAGCAATTATATAGTTCGAGTCAGTTGGAATGTTTTCCATATCTAGAAACTTTTTGGATCAAATTACTTTAGCAGAATATTTTTGTGTGTGGATGGGAAAGCTAGAATGCCCGAATATCTTTACCGACTTTTGTTATTGTTTTAAAGCCCCCACCCCTCCCAACACCTTGTGCATTCGGGGGGGGGGGGCTGAGCGCCGCGCTCAGACGGACAAATTCCAATCTGAGCGCCAGGACTCCCGACGTTGATCTTTTGTTTTTTGATGGAAATTTGTTAAGAATTGGTCAAAAATTGTAAAAGTGCAATTAAATGGTACCCACCAGTGCTATTTCGGTTTGTGCCTTTGTAGGCAGCCGCCCATCGATTGACTCGATTGCAAATGTTCAGAAGACGATGAATCTTCGGACTCGTCGTCCGCTTTCAATTTTCTCTTAAAAATATTTGTTAAACACCGTTTTATTAAAATAAAACACAAATTTTTGAAATTGAAAAACCAAAATTTTTTTGGTGGAGCCCCTCCCTCTTAAAAACAAAACGATAAACTCACCCTTGAACGGCTCATTTGGTGTCCGTCCGGCGCGCCTGGGAAGTAGTCGATCAGGTGCTGCAATTCTTCTTTGCAGCCGTCTTTCGTTTTGCGCTTTGATCAACACTGCCACCGGTGTTGCTTTTGTTTGCCTAATTTTTTAATGATCGAAAATTGTTCAATAAAAAAATCAAAAACAAAAAAAATTTTTTTTATACCAAATAAAAACCTTTTGTGCTGGTCGAACTTTCGACCCTTTTGCCGGTTGTTTTGACGACGACGACGAATTGCAGGCTTGGTGCTGCCTGTTCTGAACCATGAGGGCGGGCCACTGCCGTTTGGTCCATCCTGTTAGTTTCACAGGTTGCTTCATTTTTGATCTAAATAATTCCAATGTAAAAAGTACACAAATTTCGTTTTAAAATGTCTATAAAGTCCCTGGGTGGGTCATTACCGAAAATAAACCGTTTGCTAAAAAATACTTTTTTAGATGTGTGCAAATATTGCAACGGTGATAATATGAAGGAATAGGGCTGTCTCTTATACACATCTAGATGTGTATAAGAGACAGATATAGATCAGGATGTTGAAGCTTATAATTCGGATTCGACTGATCAGAATCTTACACAGGAAGACCCCTGTCTCTTATACACATCTAGATGTGTATAAGAGACAGCTCCTCCTCTTCCCTTTTCCTTCTCTTCCCCTGACCACCCTCTCTATTCTGCCCTTTGTCCTTCTCTACCTTGTCCACCCAATCAATTTCTTCCTTTTTCCTTCTCTTCCCCTGTCCACCCCATCCATCTCTTCCTTTTTCGTTATCTTCCCCTGTCTACCTCTCCATCTCTTTTCCTTCTCTTCCCACCAACAACCGCCACGGCATCGTCGCGGCAAGGTAATCAATAAAAAATGTTTGGGTATTTTCTTTGGGTGACCCTGGCACTGATTTATCCTTTTAACTCGACCCCATCCCCAAAAATTCAAATATTTCCACTAGTTACCAATCAAAATTTAATTTGCCCCCTGGGACTTTGCCTCCTTTATACTGATTTGGCTCAATAGGTTAAGGCTCAAAAGTCCCCTGGGACCACTCCCGAGGCAGCCCGAGGGCTCGGGATCGTGCGGTAAATTTTACCTCGCAGTAGAGGTCACGGTAGGGTTACTACTGACATAAGTAGTGTACGGATAGGAAAGTTGATCACTTTTCCGGCTAAAGATAAGGCAAAAGCGAGAGACAGGTCAGACAAAAACCGGGAAAACACCGCAACAAATGTTTCCTTCCCTCTCAATCATTTCCGCGCACTCGTCACGTGGAAGGAATGCCCCCCCAGCAGGAAAACGAATAGAAAGAGTGAAAGGAATATTGGCAGAAAGGACCGCTATTAGAATGGGAATAAAAATTTGGAAATTTATAAATTATTAAATTTTATTTAAATTTGTTAAAGATATTGAGCGCGCGTGAGTACGCGAGAGGCGAGGGAGGGGGCAGTAGGGAAGGGAGGAAGGGAGGGAGTCGCGTGCGCGTTGGCAGTCTGCCGCCACCCAAACTTTGCCAAATCCAAAATTAACACAAGGTCATTAATCATCCCGCGCACCAAAAAATTATGTCCATAACTGTCAACAATATGCCCTTGCACAAATTTTGCAATCCAAACATCTTTCAAAGCCGTTCGTCACCTGTCAATCAAAAATTTTTTGTCTGCAAAAAAACTTTTGTTAATTAGCTGACGGGGAGAATGCCAACCCCGACTTTGATCTCTCCGACATCAGACCCAAGCCTATTGGAGGTTTCAAACGCGAGCGGCACGCACCCTTTGATTCACCCGAAAAAGCTTATTTAGGGGGTTGTCTTTTTTTTGAACCGAAAAAATGTGATAAATAAGATAAACCCATCCCACCGCCCAAAAATAAAAAGAAATTCTGCAATAATAAAATCAACAAACAGTACCACTCCATTTTTTGTATCATTTATTAATAATTTCTTTATTAAATAAAATATTTTTTAATTATATTTTGGTCTTTAATTATATTAATTAATCATTTAATTTATTTTGTTTGTTTGTTGTTTTTTCATTTTTATTAAAAATCTTTTTTAATTATTTGTTTGTTTTCATAATTTTTAATCAAAATCATTTGTAATTATGCTTTCATATTTAACTTTCTACATTTTTTGAGTAAAATTTCGATCTCTGGGGTTGATTTCCAAAAAAAGTCATTTTGTGTATTTTTGTTTTAAAAATTTTTTTGATTCTTAAGGGTACATTTTTCGTTTTATTGCATTTTTTTAAAGAAATTTTCGGAAGGGTCAGATTGAATGTCTTCAAGAATTTTCGTAAAAATGCTTTAAAAAAATTGCATTTTTCTCAAGAAAAATGCAAAAAATATGGATTTATTATGGAAAGTGCGAAATATTGATTTATTGTTAAAAATGCCAAAGTAAGTTACCCCGGGTTTAAATTAATTCATTTATTTTACCTTAATTTATCGAAAATAAAATAATGGTTAACCCGGGTAAGAAAATATAGTCTGAAATTTATTTGTAAAAAATTGCATTCAATAACGTGTCATTTTATGTTTTCTTACTGCATTTTACAACGTCATATAAGACCTTACATAAGCTTTTCCCAATAAAATACTAAGAAAAAGAATTCATTTACTTTCATTATATGGATTAAATATTTATATTCATTTCTTTCAGAGCAAATAATTTACACAAGAAAATGAATTTATTGCTTATATTATTTTTATTTTTAAATGCAGCACATTTAATTTTATCGGTGAATAAAAAGCAATTTGAACAAATTCGACCAACTTTTGATGAAATATATGGGAAAGGATGGGACGAAGATTCCCATCAAAAAATAAAAGTGGAAACATCGCCGTCAAACTCGGGAGAAAATGCACTAAATGAACAAGTTGATCATGATGACAATATAGATCAGGATGTTGAAGCTTATAATTCGGATTCGACTGATCAGAATCTTACACAGGAAGACCCGGATCGCATTGATCAAAGTGATAATGAAACAATTGAAGGAATTATTGATGAAAATGAATTCTCTGAGAAAGAAAAACGAGAAATTATTTCCAAATTTCACGCGTTAAAAGAAAAATATAAGAAAAAGGGAAAAGTTACAAAAAATGAAAGGACTAAAATTGAGGAAAAAACTCGGGAGAAAATGCACTAAATGAACAAGCTGATCATGATGACAATATAGATCAGGATGTTGAAGCTTATAATTCGGATTCGAATGATCAGAATTTGACACAGGAAGACCCGGATTGCATTGATCAAAGTGATGATGAAACAACAATTGAAGGAATTAAAGTAATTAATGAAGAAAATGAATTCTCTGAGCAAGAAAAACGAGAAATTATTTCCAAATTTCTCGCGATGAGAGAAGAATATAAGAAAAAAGGAAATGTTACAAAAAAAGAAAGGGCTAAAATTGAGCGTAAAATTGGAAACAAATTGGGAGTCTATCGCAACAAAATTTATAAATGGAAAAAAGAATTTGGCTTAATTCGCAAACATAAAAGAAATAAAAATGATTTTATGAGAAGAAAAAGCGCGAATTTATTGCACGAATGGATGAGATCAAAATGAGTCAATTTGGGGAACAGAATAAACTTGCTAAAGATTTGGGTATTTCTCGAGACACATTTTGCCGTTGGAAAAAAGAATTTGGTCTTCCCATCACAAAAAGTAAACTTTGAATATAACTGACAAAAATATTCAATTTAATTAAGCGCAAATTAAATACTCCAAAAGCGAAAAATTGGAATTAATGAGAAAATATTACAAAATTAAACAAAGAAATCCTAAACTTAATGTCACCGATATTGCAAAAAGGCTGAATATTGGTACAGTTACATTATACAAATGGAAAATTCGCAAAAAAATAGCATTTTGGAAAAATCGAAAATCGTCAAGATTTTCGAAATTTTGACACAATTTTCCTGGCCCAAGAAAAATACCGTTTTTAGGGGTGCGTTTTTTAGTTTATAAAAAATTTATCCAATAAAAGATTTATAACATTTAAAGTTTTTTTAATTTTTGAATGTCAGATGTTTGAAGTCGGAAGTCGGAAAATGCCGGGTTTTTTGTGATGTCATATGTCGGATTTTATTTTTCGATTTTGCTCAGCCCTGGTTGCTGAGAACAATTGAGAGCTATTGAAAATGGATCAAAATTTTATGAAAAAACGAATTGGATTTTTTTGAGATAATTTTAATTTTATGGGGATGATCTCGTGTGGTATCGCCAGACATGTGGTGTACTGGTTAGTGTTGTTCTCTTTCGGTTTCTTTCGTGTTCAATTCCCTATTTTTTCGTGTGTTTGTTCACTTTTTTAAAACAATTTAAATAAGATTTAAATTATTTAACATTTCCTTATTATAACTTACGCGAATCGTAAACTTTATGATTAAATTTCTTCATAATGCGTGATATTTTTTAAATATACTCGGCGGCGTCTATCGGCGCCGCCGGACCTCTCCCATTTAAAGGCTTCAGAAAATTACAGTATTTTTTAAAATTTGGTTGCTAATCTCTTATGAGTCAAAATTTTCGAATTTTGTACAATTTTTTTAAACAAAAACGTTAAAAAAAGCTTTGGTCCGGTCTCGGTAAAACGCTTAAAATTAATACCTAATTAGTATGAAAAAAAGAAAAAAAAATTGTTTATTCGTAGTGCACTCCAACTTTCACACACAAAAATGAAATTGAGCACTCATTGTGACAAGTTTCATCCAGAAATTCATGGACACCTGGACCAAGTTAAACTCGTCAAAAATATTGCTAATGGCCTTCCTGATTGTTCGTTTCGTTTTCAAAAATAAAATTTTATTTGCGGGCAGACTTTCTTTAGGCTTATATTAATTCTTTTTTAGCACTCAGACAGTTCGACACAGACATTCAAAAATATATATATATTCGTTATGGAGAGTGCCACAAGAGCTTTGATGACTAGGGCCCGGGTTTATATTGACTAAAAAACGCGAAATATTGACTTAAAATATTGACCAAAAAACCCCAAAATATTGATCAAAAACTCCAAAAAGTGCCAAAATATTGATTAAAAAATGTGCGACAACTTTCAGCCAATTTATGCGTAGAAACTTTTAAAATTCGTCATTCCTTATTAATTTTCCTCTTACGATTGTAAATATTACATGTTTTTGAAAATT
The DNA here is from genome assembly GCA_001723225.1 of Globodera ellingtonae. Classification (NCBI taxonomy): domain Eukaryota; kingdom Metazoa; phylum Nematoda; class Chromadorea; order Rhabditida; family Heteroderidae; genus Globodera; species Globodera ellingtonae. Next base: position 13,590 of record MEIZ01000584.1, read on the forward strand.
TTATAAAAAATATCAAATAAAAAATTTTTTAGGGGTGCATTTTTGGGTTGAAAACTTTGATCTTTAAGGGTAGATTTTTTGTTTATTGCATTTTTCTTAAGAAATTTTCGGAAAAATCCCTAAAATATTGGTTTATTATAAAAGAAATATTGATTTTAAAAATATAAATACGGGCCCTATTGATTCAAATCTCACGAATATCACTCATATTATTTATTCACGGGGTGTTCCACTTCTATTCTTTCTGTTCTTTTTTTCTTTGCGAAATTCCAGGCCCACAAATTATCATCCGACGAGGGCATCGGATGTTTAGAAGTGCTACAATAACCAAATAAATCTATTAATACAATAAATCGTCTAAATATTAAATTTTATCTTTTAATTTCCGATATTGAATATTAAATTTTAATACTCGTTATCCGCAAAAGGTGGGCGATTCTCAGATAATGAATGTTCATCAACAAAATTTACAAATTGTTTTTTCCATCTATATAGTGTTGCTCTCTCAATGTTTAGAATATTGGCAATATCACTTTCACTAATTTTAGGATTTATTTGTTTTATTTTGTAATATTTTCTCATCACTTCTAATTTCTCGCTATCGGAGCATTTCGCTAAATTTAAGTGAATAATTTTTGAAAATGATTATTTAAATTCATACAATTAAAGGGAAGTCCAAATTCTTTTTTCCAACAACGAAATGTTTCAACAGAAATACCCAAATCTTTAGCAAGTTTATTCTGTTCTCCAGTCCGGCACATTTTGATCTCATCAATTCGTGCAATAAATTCGTGCTTTTTCTTTTCATAAAATTTTTTTTTATTTCTTTTCGTTTTGCGAATTAAGCCAAATTCTTTTTTCCATTTATAAATTTTCTCGCGAGAGACTCCCAATTTTGATCCAATTTTATGCTCAATTTTAACCCTTTCTGCAGTTAGATACTTGCCTTTTTTCTTATATTCTTCTTTCATCGAATGGAATTTGGAAATAATTTCTCGTTTTTCTTGCTCAGAGAATTCATTTTCATCATTAATTCCATCAATTAATTCATTTTCATAATCACTTTGATCAATGCGATCCGGGTCTTCCTGTATAAGATTCTGATCAGTCGAATCCGAATTATAAGCTTCAACATCCTGATCTATATTGTCATCATGATCAGCTTGTTCATTTAGTGCATTTTCTCCCGAGTTTA
>MEIZ01000587.1:1112-12746 GCA_001723225.1 Globodera ellingtonae
GTCGGCCAAAAACCGAAACCGAAAACCGGGGGTCGGCAAACCGGCCTAACCGAAAACCGGTACCCCCGGTTTAAAACCGACCGCCCACAACCCTATTGACAACCCAAAAAAAAAAATCTTTTGGTCTTAATCTAACGGATTTCATGCAAATTGTATTTCGTGCATTCAAATTATGACCTAACCACTTTTTTGAGTAATTCTGTGGGAGGTGTGGGATAAAGTTTTCACCCATAAATGCATAAGACAGAGCAACAATAAGCCGTTGTGGCTTCGTATATTAGTCGTTTTTTGTTAAAACAAAAATATTATAATTGCTTTTCAACAACTTCTTCTTCCCCGTTTGCTGGCAAAGATGAAAACGTAATTTTGCTGAAATTAATAATAAATAAAAATAAAATAAATATTTTGAAGTTGAATTACCGTATTTCCTAAAATAGAACCCCCGGGGGTTCTATTTTAGGAAATACGGTACTACGAGTTGCTGGGCGTCGACGAACGGGCGACAACCGATCAAATCAACAAAACCTATCGCGAACGAATGAGGGGCTACCACCCGGACAAAGAAATTCGTACGGCGAAGCCATGCCCGGGGTAGGCAGAATTTTTTTTGCATATTATTTTCGAATGCTATAATAAAGCCGGGATTTATGAAAATTTTGTTTTTTTTGTCCAAAAATGCACAAATATTTTGAAATTTGTTAAGCTCTTCACAAAGGCCAAGGAAACGTTGACGGACCGGCACAAAAAGGCCATTTGTGACCAGCAGATGTTCAACAATGCCACGGGTGTCCATCACCAGCAGGAGGCGCCAGTGGACTTACTTTGCCGGCCGTTGTGGAGCCCGTGTTCCCCAAATTCGGCGAGGTGCCAAAGATGAACAAATGTGAAACGGAATGTGTTCATTGAGACCATCGTGGCATTATTCGAATTAATTTCGTTAAATTTGGGCGAGAATGGCGCCTTTGATTCTATCATTTACTATTCGCGTGACCGTTTTTGGTTTTTAAAATAAATTGCTTTCTTGCTTTTAATTATTATTTATTGGGTTTAAATTTTAAACTTTATTTTTAAGTGTCCGGATTTTTTAATATGCGCAAAATTCGGTAACTCAAGTCCATTTTAAATTTTTTGCACAAATTTCGCATTTAGCTCTTAAAATTTAATAATTTCGTATTTTTTTGTTCAAATTCGATGTGCAAATTTTAAAATAAATAATTTTTTTAATAGTTAGTTTGTCAATTGTCAAAGTGGTTTTAAATACTAGCATTCAATTTTTCTGAATCCATGCTTATTAAGAAACTATTCAGTTTTTTATTAGAAAGAAAATTAATAAAGTTTGCATTTCATTATTTAAACACCCAATGAGTTTAATAACAAATAATTTAAATTCTGGGGAAAAAATTTCGTGATGAAAACCCACAATCTGTCTCTTATACACATCTTTTTTCTGAATCCATGCTTATTAAGAAACTATTCAGTTTTTTATTAGAAAGAAAATTAATAAAGTTTGCATTTCATTATTTAAACACCCAATGAGCTGTCTCTTATACACATCTAGATGTGTATAAGAGACAGCACTTACCGTCCACGCCGGTCTCGTCCGTGAATTCTGAAAAATTGGTTTTAAATCTTTAACACACATACATAATATTGCCGATTTTAATGGCTAATCCTAACCAACCATTTTCACTTTGTGTGCCGTAAACATTGAAGCTGTCGGTTGAAGTCAGAGTCGTCAGGGGAGTCCCCAGCTGCTGAGTGTGATTTGCATTCATAATCAGAAATATGTAATCAGTAAAAAATATTAACAAATGGTTGGCTCAATTGGTGGCACTTAAAATAATGGCGGAAACAATGGCGCCGGGCCCGTATCCACCCGTGTCTCATATCCGTCCGTATCCGGATATATCCGCGGATATCCGGATGCTCGTCAGGGATGGGCGGAAATTTATTTTTAAAAAAAAGAAGCGGGAAACGGAAAAAAAGGATCAACACAACAACGGAAAAATCAAATGAATTCAAATAATGAAATATTCACTTTTAAAAATGTTTGAAGGTTGTCATTTCTTGCTTCAGCGGTCATCTAAAGCCTATTTTAAGCTTTAAGAGTGGGGGGTATTTTGATTTTTGTTAAGAAAATGGTCCGAAAACTGCAGAAATTAGTCAACTTTAGGCTTTTAGTGTCGGCCCGGCGGTGCCGATAGGCGCTGCCGGAAGAAATTGAAGTTTTAAGGCATTTTGGTAAGAAACTTTGCCTAAAATTTCGCCAAAATCACCCGTTTTATCATTTAATTTCCCGTTAAAGTCCAAAAAAGATTTATCTGCATTTTTTTTGGATATTTCTGACTTGCCTATATTGGAATGGCGCAGAACCAAATGAACTATACCCAAACTCCTCCCGTCGAGCTGAGCACAAAACCCAAAAAATTCTTGCTAAAAGCAACTATGAGTTATAAGCTCTGGACTGAAGTGTCACTTTCACTTGGGATGTCAAATATGCTGTCAAATGGCACTTTTAAACATATTTGCTTAATAATAGTTAATTTTTTTCTAAGTAGATTTCAAGCTTTTTTCACGCATTATTTTAGTATTTTTGAAAAGTTGAATAAATTTGAAAAAGCCTCTAGCCAGGCCAACTCATCGCCACTCAGGCTCAGTACCGCCATTTGAGCGCTAGTTCAGCGCGGATATCGCATATTTTTATGTGCGAGCTCAATGGTTGCGTCATTTTTTGCAAATTACTAAAAGTTTAACTTTAAAAATGGATAATTTTACGAAAACGGCCTGAAATAAATCTTTTTAGGGTGCATTTTCACTGGTTGTTAATCAGCTCATTAGACAACCAAGATGCCCCCCCCCCATTTTATTTTGACCGCATTTTGAATTTTAAGATTTGACCCCTCCAAGATCAGAACATTTCTTCCTTATGAATAGGGCTCGGATTATATGTTTTTTGCATATTTTGTATGCTTATATGTTCTGAGGAATACGGCTTAAAAATAGCCTTTTCGCGTTGGTTTGAGCTTTTTTGGTCAAGTTTAAAAAAACATATTTTGCATTTTTGGGCTTTCTGCATATTTTTTACATATTTTGCATATTTGGGCATATTTTGCATATTTCGAGCATATTTTGTCATTTTTGACCAAAAATTTGAAAAAATGCACCCAAAATCATAGGTTTTTGGCTGTTTTTGAAAAATAATTCATCTTTAACTATGGACTTTTAGTCATTTTTGAAAAGAAGGCCTAAAAAATTGAACTTTTGCGTAAAAAAATAAATATAAAAAATGTCAGCGCTGAAATGGATGTCGGCGCTGAGATGGCCAAATGGCGATGAGCTGGCCTGACGGTTAAAATTCCGGAACTTTTTTCAAATTTGTTCAACTTTCCAAAAATACCAAAAAAAATACGCGAAAAGGCTTTAATCTACTTATTTATACGTTAAAATAAGAAAAAATTAAGTATTAAGAAAATTAGAGCACTAAAAATGACATTTTTCGGTGCATATTTTGGCATTTTTGGTGCATATTTCGGCATTTTTGGCATATTTTGGTGCATATTTTGGCCTTTTTTTGGTGCATATATATGCACATATTTGGGCATTTTTGGTGCATATCGATCCTAGCCCTACTTATGAATAAGAACAAAGGGGGGTAATTAATAGTTAAGATGGTGCCCCCCCCCCCATTTTTCAAAAAAAAAATATAAAATTATTAAAAGATTTTTCGAGGGCGTAGAGTCCGAATCTGATCTCTATTTGACCAATTTCGAACCCCGGACCCGTTATTCGATCATTAATTGCCTTTTTCAAAAATTGTTCGAATCGGGCCCTGAGCTCGAAACCGGTCAAATACGAGGTTAGATTCGGACTCTACGCCCTCGAACACCCCTAGAAACACCTTTTTATCAACTTTAAAATTAATTTCAATTTTTTTTTTTGAAAAATGGGCGGCACCATCTTAACTATTACCCAAAGGTGAACCCTGGCATTACTTCGTTGTTGCTTCCGGCAAGAAAATTTTCGAATTCGTGCTCAGAAGCAGGGCGGCCAAATTGCCCTTATTTGATGACAAATGCCATAATTTTGGAAATTTGTCATATTTTTGCCATATTTCCACACTTGCCATAATTTTGCCATATTTTTGAACTTTTTGAAAAATTCTCATTTTTTAATCAATGTGAGAATTCCCGAAAATAGTCTCCTTTTATCATAATATTTTTTTCGAGATTCAGCTTTCTTTTAGGAGGAGGTGGGGGTCGGCGGTGCCGATAGGCGCCGCCGAGAAAAATTTTAAAATTTTGACGCAATTTTGTTAAGAAATTTCATCAAAATTTTAGCAAAATTATGAATTTTGCTTCGGAATTTTTAGAGAAAAACTGGTTTACGTAAGAGTAGAGGATGTCCGGCGGTGCCGACAGGCGCCGCCGGAAAAATTTTTACAAAAATTGGCAATCTTTGTTAAAGAAATTGAAGCAAAAATTCAAAGACTGTGATGAATTTATTTCAAAAATTCTTGTATCTATTCTTTTTTTGCGCGCATTTTTAATTAAAAAATATTAGAATATTTATTTTAAAAATATTATTAAGGGGGATGCCTATTTGAGTAGAGGTGAAAACAAAAAATAAGTGCTTACACTCAAGCGGGTTCGAACCCAACACATAACATAAGACTCACCAAAAAGATTAACCACTAGGCCATCCACTTCCTTGGGAGACATAAGTAAAAATGGTTGAAATTGTCGCTCGATGATGCCATCATTAGGGGTGTACATTTAGTCCCGGTCCCGACTCGGGACCACCGACCGGGACCGGGACTTTCAGATTTTAAAAAGTCCCGTCCCGACCGGGACCTGAAAAAACCGGGAAATCCCGTCCCGGTCCCGGTACCGGTCCCGTCCTACCCTAGTTAAGAGTTCAAAATTAAACAAAATAAACCAATCTACATAGTAAGTGCCATAGAAGACAGAGTTCAAGCAGTTCAAAGCATTTACAAAGATTGCGAAACTGGCAAAAGTGTGTATAACTTTATTGATTTTGAAAGGACTTTTGCAGTGGAAGAAATGGGCGATGTCCATCATCCCCTGCCGACCAAGCCATTAGAAATGTTGAGAAAAAAAGAAGAAGAAACAAATGGCGTCGTTTTGGGTCGGTCACATATCATCACTCACTTAGGTATGCGAAATTACAACAACAAAAAAAAATTGTCACGCATTTTGACGTGATTAATAGAGAATTTCATTTTTTTGAATTTTCAGGTTTAACCCCTTTTTTTGCGAACAGGGTTGACATAAGAAACCCGGCGAAACATTTTAGAATTAGAGCGACTTTTGGTACTTTTCCGTTTGGGGGCCGCACATTCTAATTTTTAAAAAAGGCAACAAAAAGCTTTTTTTATGCGAAAAAGTCAATTTTTAATGGTGCATTTTATGAAAAAATCGATCCTTGGGGGTGCATTTTTCGTTTTTATTGCATTTTTGTTATGGAATTTTTAAAAAATTGCAAAATATGGAAAAAATATGGAATATGGATAAAAATCGCGCGAAATATGGAAAAATATGGAAAATATGGATTATAAAATGGGCTCTAGAAGCTCCAACCAAAGCTAAAAATACTATTTATGGCATTTAGAAGCCGTTTCAAGTGCGCAAAAAAAATATGGATTTCCATATAAATCGCCGCCCTAGTTATCAGTAGTGTTCGGGGCTACAGGTCTTTTCGACACTGGACATTTCGACACTGGTTGTTTCGACACTGAATTTTAAAAGTTGCCAAAAGGGTCTTTTATAGAGTTTCTAGGCCGTAGAATCCGAGTCTGAGCCCCATTTCGACCCGATTTAGAACCCCAAACCCGAATTCAAACAATTTTTCGAAAATTCAAAAATTTTCAAAAAAACCAATTTCGCCTCAAAATCTTTAGAAAAGCATGAATTTGATCTCTGCTTGCCTTTTTGTTGTAATTTTTTGCTTCTTGAAGATTTTGAGGCGAAATTGGTTTTTTTTTAAATTTTTGAATTTTCGAAAAATTGTTCAAATTCGGGTTTGGGGTTTTAAATCGGGTCAAAATGGACCTCAGACTCGGATTCTACGACCTAGAAACTCTATAAAGGACCCTTTTGGCAACTTTTAAAACTCAGTGTCGAAACGTCCAGTGTCGAAATGTCCAGTGTCGAAACGTCCAGTGTCGAAATGTCCTGCAACGGTGTTGGGTCGGTACGGGAAAGTACCGACGCTTTTTCGGTACTTTTCGGTACCGGTACTTTTTCGGCCGACCGAAAAAATCTGAGAACCGAAGGTAACGACCGAACAAAATTTGAGTACCGAAAAAAGTACCCGAATGGAAAAATTGGTAATATATTTGAATTTTTCAACAGTTATCCATAATATCACGTGGCTTAGTGGTTAAACTGTGGGCCGAAAGGCCTTATTGTCTGAGGTTCGAGTTCTGGAGTCAAAATTTCTGCTGGTGAGTGATGCTTGGGGTTCAAACCCCGACTGTGTATATAGTTTTTTTGTGTCTTTTAATTAACTTCATGGCAGAGAAAAACAATATTGTTTCTTTAAATACATATTATGTAAGATTTTTAAAATTGAAGGTAATTTAGGAATTTCTCAATTTTTTGAAGAAAGTTATAGCAAATTTCAAAAATTTCAAAACTTCTAAGATTTACATAAAGAATTACTTTTTTCACCATTATAGTTATCGAAATTGGACAAGATTTCTTAATAAATCGTAAGAATTTTTTTTCCTCTCGACGACGCCTATCGGCATCGCCGATCACCTACAATTCCAGTCGGTTAAAAAGTGTTTCTAGGGGTATTCGGGGACGCATTTGAACCCCGGAGTTACATACAAAATCAATTTTTGAAAATTGTTCGAATTCGGGTGCGGGGTTCGAAACAGCGCTTAAGTTATTTGGGAGACATAAAAGCAACAATTTGGGCTCTGACAATATTTTTAAGGTCTGACAACGTCTAAGATTTTGAAAATCTATGATGGGTTAGTTAGGCTTAGGCCTAAGTCACCCTGGCTCGGTGCGCGTTAGGCTTAGGCCTAAGCCTAACAAACCCTAGCCAGGGTGGCTTAGGCCTAAGCCTAACGACCCGCGCTATTTTGCTGTTCTATCGGTTTCAGCACCTAAGACTATAAAAGTGGCTTTATGTGATTAAAAGTAAAAAAAAAAAAAATCAAAAATCATAGATTTTCAAAATCTTATATGTTGTCAGAAATATTGTCAGATTCGTGATCAGCACCAGGGGTGCTCGTAATTACTTTTACTTATTACGGATTACTTACTTTTACTTGGTTTTTGCCATTACTTATTACTAATTTTTTTGGCAATTACTTATTACTATTTTTTTGCACTGTTTACCCAACTTTTTTAGTACCATAATTTAAAATCCGGTATCAAAAATTTTGCCTCCGGTACGTTTTGCCACCCCAGCAAAAATGGTACGTTTTGCCTCCGTTACGTTTTGGGCAATGTTACGTTTTTTGAATGATTTTGAGCATGTGTTTGAATGTTTTTGAGGCCAAAAGATTCCGGAAAAATTTTGAAAGCGAAAAACCTTCGAATTTGTGTCCGGGGTTCGAAATTGACCGAAAATCCTATACCTATGCCAAAAACAAACAATTATGGGCGGCGCGAGACTGTGCGTATGTATGATGTGCTTGCAAGGAATGTGTAGAGCCGAGATACAAAGATGCTAAAAAAAAGAACTTTTTCTTACACAAAAAATGGACCCCTAAAGATCGGTATTCACAAAAAAAATATTTTTTGATATTTTTCGATATCCCGAAAAGGGATGCTTTTTAAATGTTCCTATTGTTAATATTTTGGCATTTTTGATGGTTTATCGATATTTTAAGTCAATCTCGGCTCGAATTACGTGCACTGGAAATTTTTGTCCGGAACCTAATCGACTACATATTTCTGTTCCGGCGTATGACTCGGTTTATGCTGCTGCCGCCTATCATCCCATTGAATGCGTCGTCAATATCGTCCGTAAAGCTTGCCGAACTCGCACTACCCTCGCTTGCGCCTCCAAAGCAGGGGGGCAAGTAATCTTAAACCAATCGTAAAATTTATGTAATTTGGACCAAAATTGAAAATATTTGTTACCGTCTCAGTTGGCGACGAGACTTTGATGAAGAGATGAATTGCCACCTAAAATAAATGCTTGGGACATGTACCCATTTACGCGCAAAAATTCAGTCAGCAACGTTTCGGTTTTAAAAAGTAAAGCAACAAATTATAATTTAACAATTAAATTGCAACACAAAGGGACCGGGATTCCCGGGTTTTGCCGTTGCCGGAGTGAACATGTGAAAAAATTTAAAGCCACCCTATTACAAAATGGATACGGGCTCAACGGCTGACTGAAAGATTCCGCGCCGAAACGGCGGAGCCGAAAAGACCCCACACTTTCAAAAAGCTTAGGGATATTCGGGAAGCGTCTAGACCATTTCCGAAGCCTACCAGTTTTTGAAATTTAAAAAAACCAATTTTGGGCTCAAAATTATTCAAAGCAGTAATTCGTACAAACTTCTCCTTTTCGTTGTAATGTTGGGCCTTTTGAATGCTTTTGAGCCCAATATATTTTACCTTAATCAATTGTTTTCTATGCGCCCGCAGGAATTGCTCAGCCTTCTCCTTTGCTTTTTTGATAGTTTTTGTCTTCTTTCGTTGTAACTTTGCTGCACTCTTGCATCGCGATTTTGTCCACTTTGATGTTGACGTGACCAGCTAAATATTAAAAAAAAATCAATTTTGTTATTTAACATATTTTTTTGAGCAATTATGCATTTTTAGAAGAGAACATTTTTTGATCTTTAAATGTGCATCTCGTCATCCCAGTAAAACCCGGCACGGAATCCAAACCCCGGAAAATGCCCGGTTTCCAAGCCAAAAGGCCAGCCCCTGCTAAACCAGATAAGAATCTGAACACTAGAGCTCGGATTTATATGCACATAAAATTTTGAAATGTGCGTATAAATCTGAAATTATGTTAGCTGATTGAACCCCTAAGCTCAGGGTGGCCCTAACGAACCCCAAGCCAAGGTGGCTTAAACCTAATTTTATTTTTTATTGACAAATTCGTAATCAGCGTATCAAATAACATAATTTCAGACAAGTCTGCAAGGGATAATGGACACATTTCTTCCACAAAGTCTTTTCAAAATCAATGAAAAAGAAACAAATCTTAGAAAAAATAATGAACGTTAAGCGGAATGAAAAACAAAGAACTGCACCTGCTCCGCTATCCATGGTGCGTCGATCTTCTCATCGAAGCCGTGTTCGATTGACCTCCCCAAATGGATTAATTCCCCCGCCTTGCCCGACATCACGAGAAGCAACTTGCTTTTCAGTTCTTGGCGCGTCCAAGACTCAGGTTCGGTGAAGAATGTCTCGCCGTCTGCTTTGGGAGTCCGCACAATCGTGGCCTTTAAAGCGGGAGTTGTTTACCCTATTTTATCGGCTGCTAGGAAATAAAAGTCCGGGCCCAAAAAGCCCCCAAAATTTTTATTTTACCATTTTTTCTGATCATTTTTTCACCCTTCCGCGATGCATCTTTGGACCATTTTCTTTCAAAATTTATTGGCGGCGCCTATGGGAACCTCCGATTGATTAAAAACCATAAAAAATCCTGCCAATGTTTGTAATTTTCCGGACAAAAGTCCGGAATCCTGAATTAACGGTAAAAAACGTTTCGTTGCTCACCGATTCCTTCCCTTAATTGTTCGATTTGGGATCAGGGGATTGGAATCGGATCAATGGACACATGCCAAAACGGACAAAGATTGGAGACTACGCACGAAATTGTACCAAAATTTTGTTTGACCGAGACTACACTGCTTAAAAAATTGCTTTCTCTACAAAAACCCAAAAACCCTATTTAAGATTCTAAAAACAAACAAAAAATTAAACCGACTCAGGTAAATGTCTCCGCGCAATTTTTGTTCAGCCAGATGGAGCATGTGTGGGATGATTCATGAATGGAGACCCGGGCATCCAACTGCAGGTGTTTTCGCGAAGCCTCTTTCAATTGTTTGAAAAATCTGCGCCTGTTGCGCCTATTACGAGTCGAACGAGGCATGTTGCGCGCACAGGAACGGTGAACTGAGAAATTGTCGTTTTCTGCTAAAAAAAATTTGTGTTTTTACAAATTATTGAGGTTTTGATGATTTTTCACGCCCAAAAAAGGTGTAAAAACGGTTCTAGTAGAATATACGAGTAACATGAATGTTTACGCGTCCCAAAGACTTTTACACGTCTTAAAACGTTCTTGTGGTTAAAAGACGCATTTCGAGTGGTTTATCTAAAATGCATTTTAGCCTAAAAATCTTTTGAGACGCGTCAAATTCATGAGACGCGGTAAGTCAACTAGAACCTTAAAAACAACAAAAATTGCGAATTATGAATTTATTTTCAAAAAGCTCAAAATAGTGATTTGTAGGGGCTAAAAAGTCGACCTAATTCAAACACTTTTTGAAATGAATGCTATTTTTTGGGCCTCTCTCGGCAAGAGTTGTTCACAACAAAACAAAAAGCTTAAAATCTAAAAATCCACGCTTTAGTGAATTTCCATTTTTGCTATTTTTTGTATGAATTTTGAACAATTTGTTTTCGCTTGCGTAGACGGAGCACCACGATTCGGCGCGCACGATTCGGCGCGCACGTTTTGTAAAGCTAACCGATTTGTTTTTAAAAAAAAAAGTTATAGCTTAAAATCTTTGAAAATTTACATTTTTCGTGCCAACTTTTAGTTATGGTGGCATAACTTTTTCTATTTAAGTCGAATCCTTAGCTTTTGTCTTTCTAAGCTTCCACTTATTACATGCTTTCGAATGATACCAAGAATGTTTGGTTTGGTTGACTTTGAACAAAAATGCCATAAAACAAAATTCAAAAATATGGAAAAATGGCAACAACAACAAACAATGCTGCCGTTCGTTTTTCGCCGCAATACATCCAAGGCCTTAAAATTTTTCGTAAATCAGGATTCCGAGGCTTCAAAATTTATTCCGAGACCTCAAAAAGCCGGAGAATAAAGCCGGGTTTGTTTGGATAACCGGTGCGCAACCCTGGGCCCAAAACATCGATTATTCACTCTCGTGTTCCTTTGCCTGCTGTGCTTCAACGGCCCACGTCCCAAAAAAACACTCAAATTTTGCAATTATGACAAAAATTTCAAATTTGGTAATACTGAAGATGGTGCTGCCCCCCCATTTTTGTTGTTTATTTTAAAGTTGATAAAAAGGTGTTTTCTAGGGCATTTAATGGGCGTAGAATCCGAATCTGACCTCAGATTTGATGAGGCCAAATTTGATTTTTTGAAAATTTGATTTTCGAAAAAATGTTCGAATTCGGGTCCAGGTTTCGAAATTGGTTGAAATGAAGGTCAGATTCGGATTCTACACCTCCGAATACCACTAGAAACGCCTATTTAGGTGAAGACGAAACATCGCCGGCAGGGGGGATGGACAGAGCCGACAGCAGGACGGCGGCCGATGCCTGCTGCTGGCGGGTAAAAACCCAATTCGCCCTTTTTTCTCTGCTCTCTTATTAGACTAACACTATGTCGCTTTTATGCATTTCTCTATTTAACACACGGAGTAGCGAGTTGGGGTTCGTC
>MEIZ01000589.1:0-18258 GCA_001723225.1 Globodera ellingtonae
CCCCCCTCTTTTTCTTTCTGAAATTTTTGTAATTTGTTAATAAAAATTATTAAAAACATTTTAATTCTTTTATTAAAAAATTTTAAATTAAAAAAACTTGCATTTAAAAACATTATTATTTCAAATTTAATTAATTGAAAAAAAATTTGGTCACCCGGGAATTGAACCCCCACAACCCACTAAATCAACCAAAGTGCTTAACCGCTACACCACACAAGTCGCTGACAGATCCGCTTATTTTTCCCTCACCAACCCCAACCCGTTTTCCTTTTTCGAACATTTTTCGATTTTTGTTGCACGCGTATCTGTCTTCAGACTTGTCTGATCAGAACGCTTGATAGGTTTTTGGAAAGCCCAGGGTGTCTAGTTGTTGCCCTCCAAAACATTCCATCATCGGTTAGGGTACTCCCCGCCGAGTTGGGAGCCAAACAGGGGGGATGGTCAAAAAATTTTCGCATTTTTCGACCATTTTTCGGGCTTTTCTCGAAAACCCCTGAACCTAACTTTGATTCTATAGTTTTCCTATATCGGCGACCCCAAAAAATGGGGGGTGTTGTAAAAACAGTTTTTTGATCTGAAGCCTATTTCGAAAGTTCTTTCTTTTTAAGTGAACTCAGGGGGTAGAAATTTCTTATATAGGGAATTCGAATATTTTCTAAAAACAAATTCTGTTACTCAGTTTATTAGTTTTTATTATCTAATGCAAATTATTATTTGGTATTTTAACTGTTTAGTTATACCTTGCAATAATTTTTGGAATAAATCAGATGATTCACATTTAATTATCATCTATTTAGCAGTCAGTCGCCTAGTGAGCAAAGTACGCGTGTCTTTGTGAAGAAGCGGATGGATTACCTAATTTTTCCGATGTTTTTCTTAAAAACCAGATTTAATGGTAAAAATTTAGCCATTTGTATTTACGTATTTATTATATTATTATTGGTATTTTTCTTAAAAGTAATTTTATTTACACTGAAAACTCCAAAATGGATAATTTGATCAAAGTAAAAAAAAATTAAACTGAAATACCAAAATTCAATTATGGTTGATGTCGGACGGGTAGAAGTAAAGCAGATCTTTTTTATGGCCGGTAAAGACATACACGGGCAATTTAATAAGTAATTTAGCGTTATTAGGTAATAGGTGAATAATAGGGTTGTTCACGGTCGGTTAACCGAACCGAAACCGAAAACCGGCTTTTTTGGCCCGGGGGTACCGGTTTATTGGTTTTTTCGGTTTGAAAATACACCCCCTACTGATAGGATTTTATGAGGAAATGATTGAGTTACAATTTTTCAAATTTCAAAAAATTGAAGGCCGACAGAACTTAGTGGGCAACCTAAGTAATTAAATGCTAAAGCCCATGCATAAATGATTTTGACCCACTGTAATTTATAATGACAGGACACATTAAATACTAACCCTATCGGGTTTATTAGTTTGGGAAAAATAACAAATTGGTACTAATGATTTGTTAAATTAATAAATATTCGGAAATACTTTATTTCCATGCATTGTTGAGCATTATTTAAATAGTAATGCGTCTTTTTGGTTTTGTGGGATTACTTGTTACGCCACGAAGCTCAAAAATATAAGCAGCGCGTTTTGTCGTCAAAAGCCTATAAATTTGAACATTAAGAATTCAGAGCATTGAAGTTTGTTTGTTTAAAGAGCATTATAATATTGATTATTTCTAAATTAATTTATAAAAATATTGTTTAATTTTTTCAATCGGTAAGCATATCTTAGTCTCTAAATATTTTGGGTGTGTTAATTTTGTTTTGTTTTTACTTTAAAAATTTTTTTAATTCTATTTAAACCTTGCAGCATATGCATGTTTGTTTTCCTTGGCCGCCTGGCCAATTATTCAAAAATATGAAATTGATTAAAGGACCCAAGCTAATTGCGTCAACCGTGTAATTTGACCTCAATATATATCGGTTGAATATATGTTTTAAGTGATCATTAGAACATTGGTTATCATGGCGCTTCTATTTTGTGATTAATCAATTAAGTCAATTTATTTAATGAATGTTTTGTTACAACTTATCTGATCAGCGTTCCGCCCGTACACTTGCCATCATGTAGGGACTTTTATATTAAAATTTTGATATATTGATTAGAGCTAAGTATTGGTTTTTGACATTTAAACTAAATTTTAACGCCAATTCTCAGAATACTTTGCAATAACTAATTTATGATTCAAAAAATAATTTTACTAAAATAAATTGACTTTTGAATTTTGAATTTTAACACTCATTTAGTTGCTCACAATAAATTTTGTATAGCTTTAATATACGTATGCAAGATGGCGTCGTACCAGAACAAAGTTTAATTATTCTAATTTTTTATTTCCGTAATCTTGCCTTTAAAAGTTTGTAATAGTGCAATTTTCTAAAGATCTTCACTTTCATAATATTCCTTTATATACACGAACGCGAAAAAATAAAATATTTAATAATAGTTAAGGTTCTCATATTCATCCTAATTGGAAATTTTCCTATTTTAATTTTTATCATTTGATTATAATATGCTTTTTATTTGATTTACAAGAATTAACATTTGGTTGAGCTTCTTCTGGCTCGTTTCATGGTGAAAGAGTAAATTTTATATTATTATTTTTGTCTTTATTGGTTTTACGATGTTGGTTTAACATTTTTTTACTAATAATTTGGATTTTTTAAATCAGATTAGTCATAGAAGATTTGATTTCATAAATACGTAAGGCGTTTTAAGGATAAGTAAAATATTTTATTTGGACCATCTCAAACACTAAAAATTTAAACTTTTATTAATGTACCGCGGAGGCAATTGCGATTACTGGATGGAGTAGAGTCATTTAATCTGTCCGATCATTAATTATGTATTAGGTTATTAGATTTTAACTGACTTATGCCAGGCCTGGTTTAGGGAAGGAATTTATTCGATTATTCTCTTAATTTAATGGTAACTTTTTATGTAGCTTTTTTATCTTGATTGCTTCAAGGTTTCCAAATTTTTTGTTATCAGTTGCCCGCGCTAATTTGTAAGCTTAATTTGCATTTTTACGATATATTATTTAAGATTATATTGTTATTGTTTATTTATTTTCCTTTATTTTTTTAACAAATTCCGCTTCTTCCTTTTATAATAAAAAATAAATACTAAACATTTCATACATTACTAAAACCATAATTAAGTTAAAATTTAAATCGTATTTATGAAGAAAAGAAGCTTTTTACAAAATCTAATTTAAATCAAAGGCATAATTCAAATCGGAAAAACTACGCAGCGTCATTAAACATAAACAATGTAGTAGCTAATTATTAAGTGCTAAAAATTTATTTACAAATAATCTAATAAACTTATTTCTTACAAGACCATGTGGTAAATTGTATTTCTATTTCTCCAAGTTTAGAATAACTATGAAAATTAAATTTTATAGATATTGAGAAATTCTCATAATATTACATTATTTAAACATACCTAAAGCATCGCAGTTTTATTTAACAAAATAAAAAATAAGGGTCGAAATTACGATTACGATCAATTCACGACACAAAGTGTTCCGACATCACGGCGTATCAGTATTTATTTACAAAATTCTCCCTATAAAAAAATTCCAGTTTAAACACTTAAAACCCCATTGGAAATCTGATAAAAAAATTAAAGAAGCTTCGATGTAAAGAAAAAGGGCACCTAGAATTCTATTAATACATATTTATTGCTTTTGATGTCAAATTTATTCAATTAGAATATGATTGGTCTTCTTCAATAAACACAATATTGGGCAGTTTAAATTCAATTAACGTTGATAAGATTTGCTTTGCTTGTACATCGATGTAGCATAACAAACAATATTTTAAATGACCGTTTTTGGATATTAGGTATTTCTAATGAAGCAAAAAATGATTATTGATAATATTATAAGATTATTTATATAAATTATTTTGGCCGAATTCTTTGTTTATTAAAGTATTATGTAAAATATACGTAAGATATTTTAATCTATAATTACGACGGCGGGGTTTCCGTCGAGCGCAAATGAGGTAATGTGACGATAAAATGCCATTTAAATTTTACAATGAAGTGTTTCAGTTACTTCCATTTGCTCATCAGCAGCACACCAACAGCAATTGTTTTATTTCCAGTTAATCGCGTTTTGCGAAACCTTTGCCAATGGCTTGGCATTTAATTTTAAACTTAATTAGTGTCTTTGGGAAAACCACTTTTTTGTATATTATAATAATGCTTTGCGATATTATTTTGCTTTGAAGTTTAGAAGAAGGATGACGCGTTGCTCAGAAGCATATAAGTTGTTCATTATGTGGCTCACAGTCAATCATTGTATTTTATGCACTTTTAAAAAATAATTATATCATTAGTTAAAGAATTTTTGTACATTTGTGGTAAATCGAAAGGCAAATTAATTGGATTTTTTTGAACATAAATGGGAGAGGGCATTTCTTTTTTTATTTATTCCCCTTATTTTGGTGCTTTATGGGTTTATTTTATTAGATTCAGGTTAAGGTATTTATATCCTTTTTATTTAGGTTTAGGTTTATTTTAAT
Organism: Globodera ellingtonae; assembly: GCA_001723225.1. NCBI lineage: Eukaryota > Metazoa > Nematoda > Chromadorea > Rhabditida > Heteroderidae > Globodera > Globodera ellingtonae. The sequence continues at coordinate 4,551 of MEIZ01000589.1, forward strand.
TTGTTAGTTGTAGTATTTTTGTTTTTGTCAAGCAAATTAAGCTCACTTTGCGGTTTTCGTGAAAGTGTTGATGCAAATTTTTATTGCAACAATGAATTATTGATTTTTGTTTTTTTTTTCTTTGTGTCAATGATATTTTTTTGATCTTTGGTTTACCTATTTTAATAAGTATTTTAAACTTGTGCTCCACACCATTTCTGGACGTAAAATAAGTTACAAACTGGTGTAACAATAGTTATATTTGTTTGAAGTTTATAATAATAATACTATGATTAAAAATCTTTTATAATAAGTTAATTTTTTTTTGTTAATTTATAACAAACTTTCAATTAATCGTTTTATATAGTCCTTTATATTATAATACTGTTTAATTTGACCAATTAAAATTGAGCTAAACCACAAAAATAAAAAAATTATTGATTAATTAAAATAATAAAACATAAATCTGAAAATAAATCCAAACCATAAAATTTATTTGTTGAATAACTAATCAAAATCATTTTAAGTATTGTTTTTTGTGGTTAAAGAAAATAATGAATTTTTATACCTGGTTTAGGCAAAATTATTTTTCCATACCCTTACATAAATTAATTTTTCCCATTACCTTTAAAATTTTTGTAAATGTATTTAATGAGTACAATTTTGTGTAAATGAATATAAAGCTAATGAGTGCGGAATATCAATTAAATCTAAAACATCTTTTTTAATAATATATTTATAGACGGCATTATGTCTAATAGGATTAATATTTTTATTTATGGCCTAAATCTTTTTGATTTATTATGCATAAATAAACGACGCATGCCATCCGGTTTAATTATTTTTTGTATTGTTTTTATCAAAGTGATTTTAATTTATCATAGCTTGCTACGCTACCAGAAACAATGCTGAAAACATAAACTCGGTAATTTAAGAAATATCCAAAATTGTCTAACAAGGTTTCGTATGTTTCCAAAAATTTTAATGCAAATGCTAATTTTTTTGCTATCTTTCTTTTAATCTTCTGAATAAATTTAAACAACGTTGAGCGATTTCATTATAATCAAATCATTAAATGACATTAAAAGCCACTTAATAAGTTCCGCGTTATTAGATTTTGGCAGGTACGTCTTATTTGTTGTTTATTGAGGATTGTGATTATAGAAAAAAATAAGTTCTTAAATTATTAATCTTACTTATTCCAAATTGCTTTTACCCGGTTATCTCTCTCGAATCTTTCCACGAATTAAATTATTTTTTGCTTAGTTGCATCGAGACAAGAAATTGTGTGGACTTACTTATTTGTCCAAATAAAGTAAATTTAAATTCTCTTCTTATTGTGTCAAATAATTTATCATTCGCATTAAATTTTATTTCGCACTAGGTTAATATTTTGAAATTTAATATGAATTTTATCGTTTACAGCCTTTAATATCAGTGATTTATTTTGCTTTCCTTAAAGCAATTTTTTAAAATTATTTTTAATTTTTGTCGCTTGAACTCGCGCTGTAGCCGTTGTTTGCCTGCTGGATCGTTTCGTAAAAACTGCAAATTGGGCGCTTTTCAACAGTTTTTTAGTTATAACTTCTTTCAAATCGAACCAAATCAAACATTTTCGATACCATTCGAAAGCATGCAATGAGTAGAAGCTTACAAAGGCAAATGCTAAGCTATTGGACAATTCTCAAAAAAGTTATGGCCAGAAAACCCTTTTTAGCCTCATAATTAATCCGTCAAATGTATTTGAATTTTATTAATTTGATCGGCGAAAAAATCAGAACAAAATATAACAACATTATCATGCCAATATTGTAGCAAAAATAATAAATAAAAATAAAGATTCTTCTCGTGTACGCGCCTACCTGGCCACACCGGGGAAGACCCCCACGAGCAATATGGGTAAATAAATGATTTAAATGCCTACATAAGACAAATTTACAGCACACCTCCATTGAATAGAAAAAGAATGCAGAAAATGATAATGTTTAGTTATTAAAACAAACAGAAAACGTTTAATAAACAAAAGAAAATTTAAAAACCTTTATTTATTTAAAACAAAAATTATTTGCCTATTATTGCGGTCAGAGCAAAAAAGTGTTACACACCATCATCAACAAGTAAATTTTCTTAAAGGATTTGTCAAAATACCAATCCGTTTAAATATCTCATATGATATGAAATATTTTTAAATTATTAAATTTATTGAACAATGTATAATTAAGTAGATTCTGTTCACTAAAACCCTTCTGTTATGTCAAACAAATGAATGTAATCCAAATTACTTTTATATGTAAAGCTTAAACGTAAATATAAATAATATTGTTAAAATTTTAATAATTTCTGCTGCACATTAAATGTTTGTTTCTTATTAATTCGGAGCAAGGTTAAAAAAAGGATAAAGATAACTCATATAACTAATTACCGAGAAAGTAACCGAATTTTCCACAGCATAAATTTAATTTAATTAAACGTCACTAATAATTCAGCGACAAGCATTTCAGTGGTAGCGTGCGATAATTTTTTGAGAGCTACATTTAACAATATTTGTTTTTGTTTTTGTCATGAAAGGTTGCTCGATGATAAAGCCAAAAATAAACTTTCTCGAATAAATAAAACAAAAGTAAATTGAAATAAAATAGAATGAAATTACAAATGCGCAAAAAGATTCACACCAAAAACGTGTTTTGAAAATTACAAAATTAATTATTTATAAAATACTAAAATAAATTAATAAATTGTTTTCCTCCAGTTCGACGCAACCGGGACCCAAAATTGCATGTCGGGGGTCGGTGCTGAACCAGTAAAATTTTAAAATTATATTAATGATCCAAAGATTTATGAAATAAAATATTGTAAGTTTAAAAGATATTCAATTATTTTTTAATTTAATCTTTTTCCACGAAAGATAATTAATTAAAGATTAGTTTAACTTACAATAATTGATATAATCGTACTAAAATATTTGAATTATATGATAAGCAAATTAATCGCCAAAAACCAATTTGTTTTTAAATAATTCACAATACAAAATAATTGAGTAAAAAATACCTCTTATTTTTCAAAAATACATTATATTTTTTAAATTTTGAAAAATCTAATGAGAGAATAAAAGTCGGGAAGCCAACGCTTTATTGTATCAGAAAATAAATTTTAAAAAAATAATCAGAAAAATTATATAAAAACAAATATAAATTTACAAAAAGAAGAGTTAAATATTCAATAAAACTAAAAAAAAACAAAAAGAACAAATAACACAATTATAACAGTCTAAATATTTCAAATAATGTAAAAAAACTACAAGTATTTTTAAATACCAAAAAACAATTATAATTAATTCACTATACAATTACAAACAAAATTAAATGTAACAAAAGATAATATAGGTTCTACAAAAACGATGAGACAAATTGAATACCTTAATAGTATAAAATAGGGTTGCTCACGGTCGGTTTTAAACCGGTACCCCCGGTTTTCGGTTAGGCCGGTTTTGCGACCCCCGGTTTTCGGTTTCGGTTTTTGGCCGACACCCGGTTAACCGAAAACCGAAAGCGGTTTTTGGCAAACAATAGGGGGGACCCTTTTGATTTTCAATCCTAATTTTTGCAACCAATTTTTTAACACTTGCGTTTTATTTAAAAAAATTTCTCAACATTTTTAATCAATTTGCTGTTGCAGAAGTACATTTTCTTCAATTTCTTCTTTGTTCTCTAATTCATCATCATCTGGCTCAACACTTGGCGCAAGCATTGTCTTCTTTAAACTGGCTTTAATAAGCATCAAATTTTCCGCCATTTTCGCGCCTAGCCTAAATAAACATGGTGATACAGTAAAGCAATAATTTTGTACCTATTCCTTAACGTGTTTGCATAAAGGAGCCCCGCCATTGAAAATGTCCTCTCACTGCTTACAGAAGTGGCAGGAACTGACAAAAAACGTTTGGCCCCCTCAGCAATCAAAGGAAAACGAAATTTGTTGTTGCTCCACCATTCAAAAACATTTTCATCCCTCCCCAGCCGAACAATTCCATGCCGGAAAAGATTGAATTCAGCCTGAAACAACTCATCAGTTTTTAAACAATTCCAATTGTTACTTTATAAGCAGATTTTAATTCTCTCTGCGAATCCGTTGATTTTTGGGAAAGAGCCGATGGCGATCTAACGTTACGCGCCCACAAATCAATATCCATCGAATCTTCGTCCAAAGGATCAATTCCGACCTCAGCAAACTCCTGATCATCAAATTCTGCAGTTCTTGCTTCGGCAACTGTTGTTGCACTGACACTGTCTTTTTCTTAGATTAATCAGATACAAATATAAATCAATAAAATTTAAATTCACCTCTGATAACTAAATGAATGAATTCGTCCTCCAAAATTTCCCATTCAAAGCCAAGTAAAAAATTTTCATCAAATGCGAATCGGGGATCGACCAACATGGAGAGAACCATTTCTGAATTTTCCGACTCAAACAATTTGAGCGCATCCTCATGATTTTTGGTCTTCAGATGATTAATCATATTTGATGTCGATCGGTCTTTGGGTGTCATCAATAACTCACCACATTTCAGGCATTTTCTCTTTGTTTCGGCTCCCGCTTTAACTTCAGAAAAGAATTTCCAAATTTTTGCGACCATCGCGCAATCTCTTAAATTAAAAAATACCGAATAACAAATATAGAAATATGGTTGAAGCATGAACAACACAATTACTATCGCAATTTTTGGTGTAAAAGTCAATTAAGTTCGTGCAAACTGAATTATTAATTAAAAAATCATTTTTTGGCAAAATGTCTGATACAATATTTAATTTTCTCAACAAACTCCCATAAAATGCCATCATTAGGGGTGTAATTTTCAAACCGATAAACCGGTACCCCCGGTTTTCGGTTAGGCCGGTTTTACGACCCCCGGTTTTCGGTTTCGGTTTTTGGGCCAAAAAAGCCGGTTTTCGGTTTCGGTTCGGTTAACCGACCGTGAGCAACCCTAGTATAAAACAAAGTGAGGAAACTTAAAATAAAGGTACGAATATCTATAATTTTATTTAAACAAACTTTTCAGTTTCGGCTAAAACTAAAACTAGAAGCTTCCTAAAAAATAATTAAAATGCAAATATAACTAGAGAAAGGACCGATCGAGATTCTCGATCGTAATCTCGAAAAATCTCGGTCGAGATTTTTCGAGATTCTCGATCGAAATCTCGACCGAACGAATTTTTCGAGATCTTCGAGATACGAGATTTTTCGAGATTCGAGATTTTACGAGATTCTCGATCGTAATCTCGATCGAAAAGTTTCGAGATTTCGATCGAGAATCTCGATCGAAAAAGTACCGAGATTCACAATCTTGGTTCAATTTTACTTTAATTTTAGGTGAAAAACTAAGTAAAAATGGACAAAGGGTCCCGAAAATCGGACAAAATGTCCCCTTGCCCATGTAAAATACTGGATTAAACTAAGGGTACCACGGGGCCGGGTTACCGGTTTTTAGGTCTTAAAATGAAGTCCAGGTCCCGGTTTTTTGGTAACCAGGGACCGGGACTAATTACACCCCTAATGTGATATCATGAGCGAAGCGACAGACCGATGACGGGGCGGTGATCTTGCGTACTTTTTGACAAGAATACCCCTCAAGTAAATCGATGGCCTAGTGGTTTTCTTTTCGACAAGGCGGGTTCCGGCCCCGTTTTTTTGTTCCCAGCTAACCAAGTATTGGGTATTTTCGGCTGAATTTGCATTAATTTATTGCATTTTTTTAAAGAACGCATTTTTTTATTAAATTTGCGCTTAAAAAATGCCAAAGTGTAAAAATATTTGCTCATTTTTATCCAAATTTCTAAAAATCACAGCAATTTTCTTAATAAACTAAAAAAATTTTCCTGTCGGCACCGCCGGTTCTAGAAAAATAAAAACTTTCTTGAAAAAGGTCGCGCACTTAACGGCACCACCGACCCATCCCTCTCCCTACTAAAAATATTTTAGATACATAACTTGTGCGCTAAAAAATTTCACTAATGATTTGAACTTGATTTTCAGAATCTTGTTGTTTTTTTCCTGTCCAGCACCGACAATAATAACATTGAATAATAAATTCGCTTTGAAAATCAATAAAGAAAAAATTGAAAATCTCGAAAAATCTCGTTAGATTTTTCGAGATACGAGATTTTACGAGATTCTCGATCGAAATCTCGATCGAACGAATTTTTTCGAGATCTTCGAGATACGAGATTTTTCGAGATTCGAGATTTTACGAGATTCTCGATCGTAATCTCGATCGGTCCTCAAGTCCTTTCTCTAAATATAACTTTCTACCTATATTATATATTATTCAGTTATTCAATTAACATTAATCAGCTATAATCGTTAAAATATATTGAATTAAAAGAACAAAGTTAAACTAATTAATCAAATTATTAAAAAAATTCAATAATAAAATTATACAAAGTCTATTAATAATTATACAACTTAAATGATTGAAATTTTTCGAACCACATTCAAAAACGATAAAAAATTATTTAAAATTTTATTTTAAAATATATTGTCAAAATATAAGACTCTTTATTTTAAAAAATCTAAAACTAGTACTCTTACAAAAAGATTTAATTAAACAATTAATAACCTAAAAGAATAATTAATACTAAAATAGTAAAACGTATTGTAAATGTTTAATATATTTTATATCCTTTTTCTATGATATTCATGTTTGCACACTAACATATATTTTCAAATATATTTTTAAATTTATAAATTTAGAACATACAGACACTGCGTCGCTCATTTATGCATAACAAACTCATAAAAATATTAGCTAAATATTTATCAGCCACTTCGATTTTGTACATAAGCTTGGGCTTCAATTCGATTTTATCTGAAAGTTAATGGAGCTGCTTAACTGGCTGGATGGTCTCTCAACAAGGAGATTGCTGATTAAGTCGAATATGATCTACATACTTCTGCAACATTGTGCGACTTTTCTCGGCGATGGGTTACATAAAACACCAGTCACTAAAAAAAATTGTTAAATTTAAATAAAATGATCGAAACATTATGCGCAATAAATTTTGTAGGCACCTTTTCGCTGTTAACCTATATAAAAGAAGGGCTTTAACTGGTCAAATATTAACAGAAATGAGCTCGTTTTTTATTTTACAAATATCTTTTTATAAAAAAATTAAAATATCTATTTTTTAATTAACGTTATCAATAAAACCATATTATCAGCGTTATTTTTAACCCTTAAATATTTAAATATTTTTGTTTGGGTATGACATTTTCTTGTATGTCGGACTGTTTACAATGTGCACATCACAAGTGAGCCGACCTGAAAATCAGTTTACGATCTAAGATAAATATTAAAATTACTTAAAAAATAAAAATTTTAAATGATTAGAAAAAAGACAAACAATAAAAAAACGAGGGCTGATCTTTATAACAAATACTATCTTAAATATTTTTGCATTCAATTTAATACAAACGAAAAATAAAAAGTAAATAATAATAAACTCATAAATTCGATGCGTTAAATTTTAATAATCAATTTTTTCAGAAAATGTGTTTTTATAAATTTATATAAATAAAAATCATTTATTAATTAAATTCACCTCTAAATATAAAAAAATAGAAAAAAATGTATGATGAATGAAAATACACGATGATGGACGCCGATGAACATTGTTGTCAACGTCCGCATTCGCCATGAACAAAAAATTTATTTAAAAAACATAAAACTTGATATCACAAAAACCAAAAAAATTTCAGAATTAAGCTGTGAATCTCTGATTGAATCGGTTTTTAAAATTAAAGCCAAAAATGTAATAAATAGGGTGATGATTTTTAAATTAAACAAAAAGGTAAAAGTGCAAATTAAAAATAAAAGTAAATTTAAACTTCAAATATATTGATAATAAAAATTATTTATAAATGATATTTTTAAGGCCGTCGAAACAAAAATTTAAACAAAAAATATATGTTTTTTGATTAAAAACAGAAATTTTATTTTGGCAAAAGACGACGACCGGACGGAGAATTGTTTTTTCTTGAGAGAAAGCAAAAGTCGCAAATAGTCATCAATTCAGAATTAAAAAACAAAAATAATTAACAAAGCCGGTAATACAATAGATTTAAAACAATTAAAATTGTAAACAAAGTTCTTAAGTAAAACTGCTTCATAATATTACAAACATAACAAAGTGGGTTTCATTGACGACCCCGTTATTAGTTCAAGCTAAAATTATAACAAATAATTGTAGGAAATGTCACGACCTTGTAGTAAATAAAAAAATTAATATTTGTCAACTTATAAGTAATTAGAAGATCTATATGCACTACAAAAATGCGAAACGCAGTGAAGATTCTTTGAAAACTAATAAAGAAAAAATAGAATTTGTAAAAAAAGATTCACCTGGTTTCAGGATAACTCATCAAAAAGTTACCCAAAAAAATTATGGAAAAAATTAAAATTTTACCGGAGCCAACAGGCAGGAAAGTTGTAATAGTTATAGCATTTAATTAATGTGAAATTTTTTTTTTTTAAGTGTCGGCAATGTTTGCTTAAGGGGACGTGGCGGCATTTACGAAATTTTTTTAATGTTAAGCATTATGTTAATATTTAAATTAAAATTTTGTAGTATTATGTAAAAAACAAGAACTTGTAAAAATTTCTGTGCGCTTATTCATATATCGTGCATTTAAGATTTAACTGAATATTTAAAATTATATTAAAAACAATTAAGCAGTAATAAATTAAAAATAACAAGAAACTTTTCTACTGGCCGCAACCACTCAACGCTTTTCTTGTAAATAATGACATCATGGATCCGTTGAAATCATCTCACGCACCGCACCAAAATTAAATTTAGAGATGCTGCACTTATTTTGCATCAAAAAGAAGTTAAAAATGGCGCATAACGTGGCCATGTGTTCGCCAAAAAAATAACACATAGCCTGCCACTCAGCAATTTAATAAAAAACAATACTGACTATTGTTCGATTTTTACTTTTAAATTTAAATATGTGAAAAATATTTGGCGTTTAATGTATCTAATTTTATACGTGTTAAACGAACATGTAAATGTTGTTCATACCGCGGTTGCCGGTAATTGATTTATTAAATGTATTAATATTTTACATTAAAAAAAATCTATGAGCACAAAATATTCCAATTTGATAAAATATTATAAGATCTTAAAGAAATAAAGCTAATCACGGTCGCAGAACAACAAAACGTATATCGGCGACAATTTTTAGTAAAAAAAAAACTGCCAAATGGAGAAGGAAAAAAATTATAAAGTGCTCATTATTAAAAAGACGTCATTAAAAAAATTATATCTTAACTAGCGCCCGGATTTATTTGGAAAAATAGATTTAAATTTATTCAAGCACTGCGCAATGTACTAAACATTTGAAAATGCACAAAATAAATAAAATACACTAATTGTTGATTTTATTAAATAATGAATTATAATTTAGATAAGCTATTTACTGTGCAAGAGCTTACAAAGATAACAAAAAAAGTCATAAAGATTGAATCTGAAAAAGTCTTATTCGAAGAAAACATTCATTGGAGTCTGAAACTCGGTCTAATTAAAAAATAATTTACAAAAAGTAAATAATATAAATATGTTTATTTCAAACTTGGCATTATATTTCTAACTAATTTTTCTACACTTCTGTTTTAACCTAAATAAAAAAACATTAAATTTAAAGCCAAATATTCAAAGTTCTGAAAAGCATAAAAAATAATTATTATTCTTCCATCATTTTTAGTTGACAAATAATTCAAACTACATACATTCATTCATCATTGTTTAGAAGAAATTTCTGCGTATTCGGACTGACTATTCATAAAGAATAAAAATAATATAAACAAATTTTGTATATTTTATTTGATTATTAAATTTTAAAATAGCATATTTGGTAATTTACTAATTATTAAGCCCTTGTAAAAATCAAAATATTAATTTTATGTTAAAGAAAAATATAAAGGGCATGCACACCTAGTGCATATACGTTAAAAGATAAAGTTTTTTGTTCTTGACGCATTTCAGTAGTAGTCATTAAATTAATACGGAAAGACTGGACTATTCGCGCGTTCATTTACACTTATGTAAATTTATGTATATTACAAAAAGGACTGTAACCTTCGTTCATCAGAAGTAAGTTTTATGTGTACAATTGCACACTGAACAACATAGGACTAAGGCAAAGTACTAATTGGTTAACTAAAAAAAGTTTATAAAAATAAATATAAATAAACATCAAAAGTATAAATGCTCCAATTGTAGCGACCGCGTGAAAGCGCACGGTAGTTTGGGGAGAACCGCAAATTAAAAGGCAAAAGGCGCATTAAAACGAAAATTAACAATGAAATGGGGAAAATGTTCAAAAATGTAATTAATTTTAAAAGGTGAATTTCAATTGTTTTAAGATATATTTAAAGAAGTTTCCCTAATAAAAGTATAAATAATACAGTAAAGTTATGAAAGATAAACAATCAAAAGTATTTATTGCCAAAGTATAAATTATTAATATAATTTTAAATGGAAATAATATTTTAAAATTCTAACGCAGAATATTTACTATTGTAGCGTGGCGTTGTTGTCTTTTGATATTTCTCGTAAAATTTGCAAACGGACTAAATGCAAAAAAAACTAAAGACTAACGTGATCAATAAGTATTTCTATTTAAGAGTTATTTGCACAGTTAATTACGTTTATAATGTCATAATTGGCTGCATAATTTGTATATTTATCAAAGTGTATATTCGGCAAAATTCGCGCGACTAAAACTAAACATCGTCATTATGTTTGCGGGTAAATAAAGTTGTTATCCTATCGGAAAATTTCAATTGATTTTTTAAAGTTTGTTAGGCGTAAACATAAACGTTTTCATCATTATTATATCATCTTTTAAAATAAAAAAATAAAAATTTTCAGTCAATTTATATTGTCTTTTTAAGTGATATTATGAAAATAAATTAAAAATTCTTTTAAATAAACATGAAAACATACTGCCTAATGGAGTTTTGTTACTCAAATCAAGCCAATCAAGACCGCTTCGAAAAGATATCGTCTAAGAACTATTGAGAAGTTAATAAAAATTATTTAATTCAAATACTAAATGGAAAAAGAATTGCTTATGTAAACTGGAAGTTTAAAGTTTATTATGAAAATTGCGAAATAAATAAATGTTTATTTAAACTAATAATATAAAAACAGTACAAATTTACAAGTAATTAGTGCATGACCGCTTGGAAAAGATATCGTCTAAGAACTATTGAGAAGTTAATAAAAATTATTTAATTCAAAAACTAAATGAAAAAAGAATTGCTTATGTAAACTGGAAGTTTAAAGTTTATTATGAAAATTGCGAAGTAAATAAATGTTTATTTAAACTAATAATACAAAAACAGTACAAATTTAGAAGTAATTAGTGCATTTAATAAATTTCATAAACCCAGAAATGTAAATAATTATGCGCCCAAAAACATGTGGACCTGTTATGCTGGAGAAATTATTGCTCCGTACTTCGACGCCTATACATTCTCAGCTCAGGTAATAAAAACCTTCCAAAAAATAAAACAAAGAAAATCATCTTGATACAATTTATTAATTTATACAAATTATTTTCACCTATTAAAATTTGGTAAATAATTGAAATTTTTGTTAAATTGTTAATATAAATCAACACTTTACAAATTTAAATTTTTAAATAGATGAATACTTTTCTGTGTTCTGAAATTGAATAATAAATGTTGTGACTAATCGTTTATGTTAATTACGCATTAATAATAAAATGTTGACGAGTGACTATAATATACCAATTGATTAAAAAGCAAATTAATATTATTAATAACTTAACAATAAACATTTGTTAAATTTATTAAAAAGAAATTTGATTAAACCAACTATAATCCTATTTAAAAAATAATTTTGGCACCAAAATCAACAACTTCAAAGAGACAAGGGGCATGAAGAAAGGATGAAACTTTTGACAGACTAGATTAAATCCAGAAATTAATAACAAAAGATATTATAATATGCTTAAAGATTAATATACTCCAATAAATATTTGTTAAACTCGCGACTTCTCTTCACCATATTAATATAAGTACATGATTTGTCATGAATATTCTGTTTGGGGGTGCAAATATGATAATATTGTTGATGAATTATAAAAGCTCCGTAATTGAAAATATGCAAGCTTTAGCATTCAAGGCTGATTCTTCGCTGGGAATTTAATTCTGGAATTTCCCTGGAAATTTGGGAAAGCTAAAGTGGCAGCAATTTTAAAGGCTAAAACTTTTTTTAAAGGCACTAATCTAAACAAACAAAAATAAATTTCTCGGGAAATTCTGGAATTTCCCGCTCAAAGGAATAAATCATGGAATTTCCCAAATTTCCCGGTAAAAGCCCAGAATTAGCCGATTTCCAATTTTTGCCGTAAGATATATACAGCTTTTTGCATTTTTTTCTTTTATGCATTATAGGTTCAGCATTTTTTGTCGATGATTTCGGTGATCGGAGTGTTTCGGCGACTGTTTTATTTTTAATAAATTTTATGCTAATGTTAAGCAAAATAATTATTTTCATTTACCTCTAAATTTTCTTTTATTTTTAAAAGTTTTGTAAAATGTATTTTGAGTTTGACTTTAAGAGTGATGCGATTATTCTTTACATATGTGTTCTACAAAATTTACTCAAAAATTTTTTTGTTTTATTTTTTTGGGGTAAAAACCTCTCTTTGTAAGAAAGATTGCTGAAAACATTCAGCGGCTGTTATGTAAATTTTGAAGGTTTCTACGTGTGGCCTCTTACTGACGACAATTTCTACTAAAATAATTTTATCTAAAAAATGTTGCAATGGGTTTTAAATGCCTCTGACAGTTTCTTTTTTCATCCTTCAGTTTTATGATCACAATTTATAAGGCATACACTGGAAGGTGTTTTGCCAGCTCTTCTAGAATAAGTAATTAATTAGCATTTTAAATTTATAAATAACAAATTCAATTTAAATTTAAATTAATATTCAAAGTTATTTTGTAAAATCATTTAACTTTGGTTATTAAAAAAGGTGTGGAAAAATTAATGGGATTACGGTAATTATTAATTTCTTTCCTTGAAGTATGTCGTGACGATCCTTTATGGTAGCCACTTCGTTATAGGTTGCGTAGCGATATTATTTTTTATCACATTTTTAGCACCGGTGTTCAGTTTTTTATTTTATCAAAAAATTTTATTATTTTATTTTTATTAAATTTTACAACATTTTTTCATTATCTTTCAGTTCAGTTTGCTTTAGAAAAGCTTTTAATTTAAATTTTTAGTTTTTAAGTTTATTATTAATTTTTTATAGAAGAACGTTTTTTAAAACTAACGCTTTTAATCCTGCATGCTTTTTGATGCTTGATATAAAATTGAACGATTTTGTAAAATCTTAAATAATAATAAATAAAAAATAAAATTTTCCAAAACAAATCAACGCACAATAAAAAAACGCAAACACAAATTAAAATTGAAAGTTAATTTCAGAGAGAATTGATTGGAAGTACTTAATGTTATAAGAATTAAATTATTTTTACAAATCAATTTCAGTCACTTTACTTAGATTCCTGCCAACAACTTGCTACTAATGCTGGTACAAAAAGTCAGTTATTCGCCCTTTGAATTATTGAAAGACAATTCAATAACACTCGTCGGATGCGCATATTTGGATAAATCAAATTAATATTTCCAATT
>MEIZ01000595.1:0-17546 GCA_001723225.1 Globodera ellingtonae
TTTTCATCTTTTTAACTTAAAGGTTTGGATATACTGGCAGATGTTGGAAATGAAATAAATTTGGTGCCTGGGCCCGTTGGAAAAGTGATGCAAGAAAAGTTCGGCAATGTCCTGCTAAACAATCCTGGATTTGATCAGATGCGGGTAAAAAAAAAATATTTTTTTTTAAATAGTTTGATTTTAGGAAATCGGCATGGTTTTGCGGGGAGAACATGTTCAAATGCATTTGCCACCAGATGTGATTGCAAAATTCAAATATGCGCCAATTCAATCCTGCGAAGTGGAGAGATCTTTTTCGATTTACAAACATATTCTGGCAGATAACAGGATGAGCTTTACGACAGAAAACCTTGAAAAATTTTTGATTTGCAATTGCAAAAACAACTGTTAAAATCTATGGAGAATAAATTTTTTTTTAACTACATTTTCACCCTAAATTTTCAACTTTTTATGCATATTTGGTGCATATTTTGCGATTTTTATGCATATTTTATGCATATTTCACTGTTTTATTTGCATGTTTATGTGCATATTTTGGCCACTTTTTGTGCATATTTTTGGCAGCCCTACTCATTATGAAAATGACAAAAAATTATTAAATAATATTTAGTTTAATTTTTAATCAGCAGTTTTACTAATTGACATTTGATAAATATTAATAAATTGATTTTCTTACTTAGGATCGGATCGATATGCACCAATAATAGCCAAATATGCACAGAAAAATAGCACTTTGACTGCACTAATTTGCTTAATACTTAATGTTTTCTTCTTTTAACGTAAAGGTCGAATGCCAAGTCACAATGTGATCAAAACAYAGAGCCGAAGCTCGTTTATTCACTACCAACTATACTAATAACAACAAATACGACGCGTCGGCTTTGCGGCTTAATCTTTTTAGGTGCCGGCACGTCAGGAGTGCGATTTATGCACGGAAACTGATAGTCAAAATGCGGGTGCAATTATTGSATGTTAAATTGCTAATGGTATTCGGTTTTTCAAGGACATTGTTCGCCCTACTGTCCCAACTGTCGAAGACTGCTCGGCAAACACGCGCACTCAATTCTCGTTGTTAAGGCGGCGAACGAATTTGACGCAACTGTACTTTCTTGATGAGCTCAAAGCGAAAAATGCCCTTACTGTAGGGTTTAAAATGATCTTTTTATAAATACAAATTCAAAGACACTGAAAATTTTAATTATTTYTTTATTTTAAGGTTGAAAGCCCTGACGGTGATGCCGAAAAATGCCCTTACTTGCTTGGAGGGGCGCCCATTTCTAGATATTGTTGGCGTGACATTTAATGGATACAGTGTACTCCGTATTCTGTTGGTTTTTGACCCTTTTGCCGTGAAAATTTTTTCAGAAATTTTTACGTTTTTTCAAAATGAATTCTTCTTTATGCCCTTCGCTGTAACCTTTTACTAACAAATTTTTCTTCCCCTTCATTCCCACGTCCCATATTTTTGTTACATTTTTAAACAACAGAATTAGGGATGCTCGAGAGTCTCGGGGGCATTTCTCTCTCGGTAATTTCAAGTCTCGAACATTTCTGCTGACAATGATGACTTAATTGAGAGAGAGCTGCCTGCAGGCAAAACCTGGATTGGTCCTATGGGAAACAACAGCCCMCGGTTTAAAACTGCTTTTGATAACCTGAATAATAACTCTTCTTATCCAATCTAAGCACATTTTGGTATCATTTGAAAAATTTCGGTCTCTTCAGAAAAGCTAAATCAAAAATTGCCAAAAATGTCTTAGTTTTTCGCTCTTTTTTGGCCATAAATTTTTCAAAAGGTTTACAAAAATTCGGTTCTCGGTTTAGTTCCGGCTAGATAATAGCTTCTAAACACATAAAGCTTTTGAATTGGTACCAAATTTGTTTAATTTTGTTGATTCCAAGATGAGTTCTGTATCWGGGATGGGCAAAATCGGAAAATAAAATCCGAAATCCTTAATTCCGGAAAACCAAAAATCCGAATTCACGAAAATCCCGAAATTTTTCCGGAATCCGAAACCCGAAATTTTTTCAAGGAAATTTTTGCATTTGATTTTTAAAAAAGAGTTTCTATCTTATTTGTGCTTCACTCCGATATGCAATAATTTTATTACCATTCAACTCCTCTCGTCTTGGTCAGCAATAAAGGTTTTTGAGAAATTCGCTTTAGATCTTGGGGGGGGGGGTGGGGGTCGGCGGTGATTTGAATTTTTAACCCAATTTGTTTCGCTTTTTCCTTAACTTTCAAGTTTTTAAACCGGTTCAAAAGCCGTTTTAATTTTTTTTTCAATTGACGAATTCGTAATCAGAGAATTCAATAACATGAATTCGAATGGATTTGTTTTTCTCGAAATAATTGACAAAGTCGAAACCAAATTAAATTGATAAAATGCTTTAATTTGACAAAGAAAAAACAATTAAAAAAACGACACCGTCAACAGCAATTTTTGAGGCTGGGACCATAGAAGTGATTTGGGGTGTTTTGCAGATTTTCCAAGTTAYTACAAACCGGTTTAAACCCAAATGTTAAAAATGATTTAATTTATATTTTAAATTTGATTTATTTTGGGACTTTGCAAATAATTGAAGTAAACAAAGAAGCTTTATTATGTTTTTYGGAAATTTTTAATTTAAGTCCAACCTTTCGGTCAYACAATTCCAAAATTTGTTGATCCACTTTCGTGGACAGTCCAAGTACCTTACTAGGACTATAAATAGCCAACGAAGGCAACAATTTTTGGAACTTTATGAAAAATTAGTAACAATTGTTCGATAGGGTGCGTTGGTTGGCTCAATTACTCTCACCGTCTGTCTGTCTCTCTCTTTTTGGAAACAAATCGGCGCCAAAATCGACAAACAGCCCGGTAGTTTCTGTAAAAATAAACAAAACGAAATAAATAAAAAAAAGATTTAAATGCAAAATATTTTATGCATCGACAAAATCTAAAGCCATAATTAGTAGGTTTTCAATAAATAATCCAAATAATAAAATATTTTGTAATATTTTATTTATAAAATCAATGTGATTTTGTTGTTCGAAGCACGAACCATATTGGTGGTAATAGTTAACAAATTGAAAACTAATTTGAAAGAGGACTTTTGACAATTGGTCAGCAAAAACCAAACAAAAAACCAAACCAAAAAAAGAAAGAAAAAATTCAGTTCTTTCAAATAAATTCATAGACTTTAGTACTGAAGTGTCTCTTTTATGCTGGGACTCAACCGGTCAAATGGCATCTGGTSAACTTTTCCCTCCCCTAGATTGATTTTATATTAAATTATTACATATAATGTTGTTTTAATTTACTGACATATTTCGCCATTTTTCAAAAATTCCTTAACAAATGCAATAAAAACGAAAAATCACCCCTAAGGATCGACTTTTTAAAAATTTTCAAAAATGCACCCCTAAAAATGACTTTTCTTGGACCAAAAATCCACCCACAAAGATCAACATTTTCCCTAAAATTTTTTACTTTTGATATTTTTTATAAAATTTCCAAAACATGTGAAAAATAGTATATTACAACTGTGGGAGCAAAATTAATAAAGATAGATGAATTTTGAAGGTTTTTACGCATAAACTGACTAGATTTTGGCCATTTTTGGCACATATTTTGGCATTTTTTGGGATTTTTAGCACATATTTTGGCATTTTTTAGCGCATAAAAACATAGATATTTTGGGTTTTTAGCACATATAAATCCCAGTCCTAATTATAGTATATTGAGTCCCTTTTAAATTGAAATTCAAAAKGGTCCAAAAAATATCGAATCGGTATACCGAATTTTTTTGAAACCGCTATTCGGCCGCCATAATGAAAGGGCAACGCGCAAAATACCTGAAATTTGTAAAAAAAATTTGGATTTTTTTTTAATCCATTTTTTGGATTTGATTTGGTGGCATTTGTAAAAACGGCACACCTCACACTGCAATTCCAACGGTAAACGCCGATGGCGTTTTATTTGCGAGTCATTTTTATTGGAAGCGCCGCCGTTATTCGCCATAACAATAATTGGATGATTTTTGTTTCGCTTTAATGAGAAAAACTTTTCGGCGGGGTTGATCGGACAAAAAGAAGAAAGAATGAACTTTACTTAGGGCAAATGTTGACCCACAAACGGGGTGATGTGCACATTCGCTTTTAGGTATTAATCTCTTTTTATCATAAATTTGAATGTTTAGCTCCCAGCAAAATGTTGACCCAAAGAATTGTGAGAAAGAAAAGTCAAAACTTTTGACTCAAAAGTCATTTGTTACAATCATTTGAAGAGACTTTTCTCTTTTATTTCTCTCTTTCTAATTGTGATTTTTTGTTTTAGGTTATTTGTGTTATGAATGAATGAGTTTGGCAAACAATTTTATGTATGTTTCTCTGTTTAGCCAATTGATATTCATAAAAATTAAATGATTTGGCAACAAAAACAAATGTCTGACAATTCGAAGAATGTGGAAAAACGGCTGAATGAAATGTGAGGTTTTTAATTCGAAAAGCGAGAAGGGAATAAGCCGGGGGACGCTTTAAACCCGAACTTTCAGTTTTATTTGTGACAATGTTTTGTTCGAAGTCTTTACATTTTGTGTACCTCGTTTGAAACGAACCAATTTTCAATGCATCGAACTAAATCAAAGCAAAATCGATGCAATTTTGGCCAAGGACGCCTTTAAATTAATATCCTGAAAAGTTCAAAAGTCAATTTGTTTTCAAATTTGTCAATTATTTCGAGAAAAACAAATCCAATTAACTTACATCTCTTATCGACACCAATTCGGTAAATATTGTCAAGAATTTGGTCAATTATTGCCTTTTTGCTTCAAAGGCGAATATCCGGGTTTACCCCGCTCTTTTGGTTTTTTTTAGCAGGCTCCCACGTCCTCGAATGCAAGGGCAATCCTTGTAAAGCAACCATCTTAAAATTAAATGTCCTTATTTTGAAGAATGACTTGAAAATAGCCATTCAGCTCTAGCACTGTACAAAATTCACCTAATGCCCTACGGCGGCATTATGTCTTCAGGCAAAATGTCCTCCGGATATAAAACGTTGCCCTTTGGCCAAATGTCCAACAGAAATGGCAAACGGCAAACGGACGGCAAATGGCGAACGAAAGCGATTTGGTGGAGGGAATTCAAATTTAACCCAGGATATTTATTAAAAAAAACATTAGTTTGCTCAATTCTTCAAATAGGCGACCTTTCAAAACAATCGGATGTTTACTTCAAAATATACCTCAAAAAACACCCGAAAAAGTGCTTCAAAGGCAGAATGAAAGGCATTTTGCGAGAGAGCGCTCTCTTCGCGCCGTTTATCTGTCCGAAAAGCACAGCCACCCTTTGAGTAGAGAGAATTTGCTGCCTTTATAATGGGAAAAAAGGTTGTTGTTGTTTCGTATATGGAAGGCCCGATTGACTGGGTTTTGTCTCAATCTAGAAAAATGTTCCAGAACACAATTCCTTGACCTCCGCATTTTTTAAATTTTTATACAAGAATTGGGATTGGGTCGAGATCCATCCAGAGATTAGGATTTGTAATCCTAACTACGCAAAATTATCTTCATTATTTATTGTATAGTTTTTGTTGTGTTTATTGTCTTAAGACTGAACATAATTTGTGCTTTTGCTTTTTAAAAAATATGAACGACAGTCTGATGGATTCAAAAGCGTGATCAATTTGGTGACCGAACATCATTTTGGAGGCGATGTTGACGGTCTTTTTTGCAAGTTCGGATTGCGCTTTCTATAGGTTTAAAATAAATTAAAACAAATAAAAAAATTATTGCAGTTTTGGGCAATCGCGAAGAACGGCCAGAGAGAAATGGCGCAAACGGTCGAGATTAGACAAATAAATGCCGCAAATGTTTTCATTGATCAAAGGCCAAATCCGGTGCCAAATGATCTCCCAACTGCGGTTTTGGTCAACTACAGTCATAAACAAAAGATTGCTGCCTTTGGAGCCAAAAAGTCGTTGGATGCTTTGGAGAAATTCGATGACACTTTGGTCCATGTAACTAAAACGGGAYTYAGGACTTATAAYAGCGTTTGTTCTCATTTTAAATGTCCTGAACTGACCTTATCATAATGTTTTTGAATCCGATCACTTTTGCTGGAAGCGGTTCTTGCGGAATTTGCAGTCGACGCTCGACCACTTTATTGCCAATAAATTTGACAATTTCAGCACCGGTTCCGTCAGTTGCGCGACGGACTTCCAACCAACCAAGCGACCATTCTTTTAATTTAAAATGCGCGTCCACCAAAAAGTCAAATCGATCGCTAGCGCAAATTTCAGCCCGAGCACAAAAGGGCCACAGAATTTGAAAACTTCGAACAAAACGTCGTCCCAAATGAAACTGAAATATGATTTAACGCATTGGCAAAATTGTTCGAATATGTGTAACTCAGGGATACCAAATTGCCCTATTTTTATGGCAAATGCCAAAACTTTTGGAAATTTGCCTTGTGAAAACTTCTCATTCATTGAGGGAAAATGAGGATTTTCCGAAAACGGTGCTCCTTAATTTGTACACTTTGAAGTTTTGGTTGCAAATCTCTTAACTCAAATAAGAGTCAAAAAAATCAAAATTTTACAGAATTCGCAACAACAAAAAAATTGTATGTCTTGGAGGCTTTTGTGGCGATTTTCTAACGAAAATAAATTTTTAAAAAACATTTCGATTTCGAAGACAAAAATCCCATTCTTAGGGTACTTTTACCTGCGTAATTTGTGGGTATCGGGTCTTCTGATTTAAAAATTTGGCAAAATGCCAATGCTAATTTGAATAAACTGACATAATTCTTACCAGGGCTGTGTATCGTATCGTAATCGTAATTTCGTATTTTAGAGCCATATCGTATCGTATTTTCGCCAAAAATCATGCGTAAAGTAATTTTTGAGACCCCAGTTTTGAATAAAACCCGTGTCGACCCAAAAAACACGGGCTATGGGCCCGTGAAAACCCGTATACGGGCCCGGCCCGTGTCCGATCTCTAGTAGTGGGTGCCGCGATAAGCTCCGTCGGGAAAATTTTTAAAATGTAGTCATTTTCTAAGAGATTTTCAGTTAACATTTTGAAAAGGTCATTTTTGTAAAAAAACAGGGATCCTTTTCATTGTTAGATAATGTGTTTGCAATTATCTTATAATTTCTGTCACAACCACCCGTTGAGCCGCTAGCTATCAGTGCCGCGCACTTGCCCATTGTAAATGTGATATTTTGCTCATTTATAAATGTAAATTTTCAGTGCCAAAATTTTTTCTAATAAAAATACTTGCTGGCAAATTGGGTGATTTTTACTCCCGAGCAAAAGTGCAGCATAGTTAGATGGGTAACATAATTCAACGCCTTTAACTTTAGCCTCTTTTTTTTTGCTTTTTGCCATCCCCTCCCCCCTTCGATTTTTGGTTTAAATTTCTCAGGACTTAGATTATTGAAAATTTTTACAGTAAAAAGTAGGGTTGCGCGGGACTTCCCTCCTCCGTCCCTGACTTTAATTAGAACCCGGAAAAGGCAGTGACAAAATTCAAAAACAAAAAATGAATTGATAAAATGTTTTAATCGACAAAGAAAACAATAAATGGTAAATGACCGGAAACCCTCAGCAGCAAAATCCCTTAAACTCCCTCATTTTTCACTTTCTAAAAGCCATTGGCGGCAATGTTGAATTTGAAATTCGGGCCAAAATTCGCTTCAATTTTGTTGCCAAGTTCATGAAGAGTAACACACGGAGACAAATCGGCGGCAGAATCGACAAACAAACCGGCAGTTTCTGCAACAACAAAAACGAATAAATAATTAAAAAGATTTAAATACAAAATAATTTATGCATCCAGAAAATCACTAAAGACAAATTATCAAAACTTAAATAAAATGCACTATTTAATATTTATTATATTTTTATTCTTTTCTCACCCAAACGCTGTCCATTTTTTGTGTAAATTATTTGACGTGTTGCCAAATTGACGCCGCAGCCGATAACGTCGCCCATGCCAAACGAAGGAATCCCGTTTCCGATGTACGGACGTCCATTCCAGTTTGAACATCCCTCAACCGCGTGACCCCAAAAAAAACCCCTGCTCCCGTATGAGTAAGTGCCTTCGTAACGTCCAACCGGTGTGCTCAATGGCATTTGTTTGGTCCCAAGTCCAATGTGAATACCGCTAAATATAATTTTTTAAAGGCAAATGCTTCTAAAGCATTTCGGAGCTCAACTATTTATTGATGAAACTTACTCGTTTTCCACTAAAATTATTGTCATTTCGTAGTAGAAAATACCGAAATCCTTTTTTGGAATTGACCGTTCAGCGAGGACAGAGCGACGCCCTGAAAAGTATGTCAATTCAAAAATTTTGTGCTCTTTACATAAACTTTAATCAAATCAAAGAATTTACCACCGTTCTCTCCATTATATTGGGCAATCAATCGATTGGGCTCAATAAGCGTCAGATCCTCGTGACATGCAGCGGAATCCCATCGATTTTGAGGGGTTAGTCCTAAAGACATATCATTTTATTTTTAAAAATTAAGGCTCAAACTTATGCCTAAAAGAAAATAATTTCCGAATTCTAAATAAAATTTTATACCAAAATTACCAATTTCTCTCAACGCGCTAACAGTCTTTTGCAAGTCGACGATGTTCTGTTGCTGTTCTTTCTGACACTTCTCCATCTTGACGACCTTTTCCTGCAGAGCATTCAGTTGTTCTAATTCGTCAAATTTGTCAGCATTCGACAATTTCTGTTGATCAAATTCGGCGATGACCATCGTTTGGACAGATTTCAGCGATTCGTCAATTTTGCGTAAGAGTTCTTCCTGACCATTCTTTTGCTTGTGTTCCAAGTCGCTGATCGTCGTTTGCACTCGCGAAAACTGATCAACTAAAGATTGAATAAGTCGGGGCGCCAAGCAGGGTTTCTCCGGGCAATCCTAATTGAAACCCAACCATTTCCCTTTTGTGCTTCAGTGAACGCGTCGATGTTCAGTTGCTGTTCTTTCTTATACTGCTCCATTTTCCGTTGCTGTTCGTCCTGATAATCGCCCATTTTTGCTATCAGTTCCCCCTTCAGCTGATTCATTCCCTTTAATATTTTATTTTAAATGACATATTCTAAAATGTAAGGGCAAATGCTAAAAATAGAATTGGACAATCCGGGACTGTATTGAAATCTCGGCGCTTAAAAATAGGGGTGTTTTGAAAAAAATTGCTTTTTCGAAAATCATAACCAATCAACTCCGCTAGTCGAGCTGCTTATGAATTCGCAAAAATTTGTTGTCGGAAACCACTATGAAGAAAGTTTTGGCTCCTCAAAGTTTGCAAAACCATAGGGGGGACCCTTTTGGTCAAAATTTGTGGGAAATATTTCTATTCTAAAAATTATTTGAAAAGATAGAAAACCTCAATTTTTAATTGGCACTTTCCCGTTATGCGACCGCCTCCAAATTTGCTGAAAACATCATTTATGGGTTTTCAAGGGTGCTGATCACTAGGGCTCGGATTATATGTTTTTTACATATTTTGCATATTTTGGCATATTTCGAGCATATTTTGGCATTTTTGACCAAAAATTTGTAAAATACACCCAAAATCATAGGTTTTTGGTTGTTTTTGAAAAATAATTCATCTACGTTAAATAAGAAAAAAATTAAGTTTTAAGCATATTAGGGTACTAAAAGTGCCATTTTTCGGTGCATATTTCGGCATTTTTGGTGCATATTTCGGCATTTTTGGCATATTTTAGTGCATATTTTAGCCTTTTTTGGAGCATATCGGTCCGAGCCCTACTGATCACGAATCTGACAATATTTTTAAAGATCTGACACCATCTAAGATTTTGAAAATCTACGATTTTTGATTTTAAATTCTGTGTCTTCCCGTAAACCAATCTGCGCAAATTTGGTATCAATCGACAGCTCTCGGTGAGACAAATCGATCTATGGGTGAAGAAAGTCGATTATACGGCATTTGGATGCCGGCCGACTGAGTCCCAGTGTAAAATGAACACTTCAGTACCAGTTTACAGTTGTCCGCGGCCGGTTTGGGTGATTAATTTTGAAAAAAAATCATAGATTTTCAAAATCTTAGATGTCAGATCTTAAAAATATTGCCGGATTCGTGATCAGCACCCTTTAAAACCCCATATACCTATGCAGTAAATTTGGAGAGGGGGTCGCAAAACGGGAAAGTAAGTACCTTTTAATTTTTATACAAATTGTAATCAGTGCATCAAATAACATATTTTCAGTCAATTTTTAGAATAAATATGCTAAACCCACTTGATCAATCGTGGCACTCAGTGCTTTTTGTTGTTCAACAGAATTCGCCGCCATTTGCTTCTGCTCGAGTCCATCAAGTCTTTCCAGCAATGCCTTCTGATCACTTTGCACCAACAAAAACTGATCAACAGAAACTAGCTTCTGCTGATCCTCATTTAACCAGTCAATTTTGTCTTCCATTAATTTTTTGTGAGCGTTTAACAGTTTCTCGTGTTCTTGATGCTTCAACGAAAATTGATCAGCGGAAACTGAAACGGTGTTAAAAGTGGATTTTCTAAATTCAAAAAGTGCACCCTTTAGTTTTTCTGTCAACTCGTCGATGGTCTGTTGCTGTTTGTTCTGATACTCCTCCATCTTTGTCTGCAGAGCATTATGAGCAATTAGCAGCTTCTGATGTTCTAATTCGGCGCGGAGTGCCTTCTGAACAAATCGCCAAAAAAGATTAGGGCAGAGCAAGAGTTTTAAACCGGGGGCACCGGTTTTCGAGCCGATACCGTGTTAACCGAAAATCAAAACCAATTTTCGTTAAACCACAGGTGCGACCTTTTTGATTTTTTGGGCCAATTTTCTTAATATTGTTTAAATCTTTTTCGGCGGGGATCGCTACCATTTCTAAGAACTTGAATAAATTAGAGTATTTTTAAAATTTGGTTACAAATCTCTTAACAAATAAAATGATTTTCGATACCCCCCTTTAATACGTGCCAGCCCACCGTCTTAAAATTTGTTTCAAATCCAGGGTTCCCAAAAAAATTTTCTGAAAAGGTATATAAAACTTGGTAAAAAGATGTCTAGGGTTGTGGCCGGTCGGTTTTAAACTAGGGGTAGCGGTTTACGGTTAGCCCGGTTTCTCGGAACCCAGTTTTTGGTTTCGGTTCGGTTAACCGACCGCGCACTACCCTAGAAAAGACTGTTTTTTTTGTTAGAAAATATATTCACATTTTCTTGCTCGAGTTTCGCAATTTGTTTCCATTCCTCCATCTGTTCAAACTTTTTGCTGACCAATTCTTTCGTGTTCTTCATTGATTCGGTCGAAATTGACATGTTTATTTAAAACAAAATTCTAAATTTGAGTTTCAAAATGATAAAAATCCTTAATTTTCAATTCAACCGATTCAAAACCGCTTTAAATTCTCACATAAAGGGCGATCGATATAAAATTGGGATGCGGGGGAGGGAGGAATTTGCATTGCAAAATCTTTGTTGAGGAAACAGAAGTCAATTGACAGGTCAAAGGGGGAGAGAGAATGAATGGCCTGTAAACAATTGTTTGTGGCGGGGGGCATTTGGGGGAGCGGGACGTTTCGGCGCCAAGGTCTTTTTCACATTCACACACTATAACTGAGCGCGGATTTATATTGACTAAAAAACGCGAAATATTGACTTAAAATATTGACCAAAAACCCCAAAAGTGCCAAAATATTGATTAAAAAATGTGCGAAACTGACCAAATCCAGTCAAATTTTGCGGGAAAACCTTCAAATTCGTCATTCTTTATTCATTTTCCTCTTTTAATAGGAAATATAATATTTTCACATGTTTTGGAACATTTTATAAAAAATACCAAATAATGAAGTGATGAAAGAAGCTTTATTATGTTTTCGGGAAATTTTTAATTTAAGTCCAACCTTTCGGTCAGACAATTCCAAAATTTGTTGATCCACTTTCGTGGACAGTCCAAGTACCTTAACAGGACTATAAATAGCCAACGAAGGAAAAAATTTTTGGAACTTTATGAAAAATTAGTAACAATTGTTCGATAGGGTGCGTTGGTTGGCTCAATTACTCTCACCGTCTGTCTACGAGCAATAAATAAACATGGATGCTATTTTGAGGTTTTTGCCTATTTTTTCTGCAGGGCTTCATTAGAGCGTGGGGCTCTCTTGTTCAACCTATTTTTTCCGAAAAAATGAACAAATTTGCAATTTTTCACAAAATTTTAGCAATTTTTGGACAACACCTTTTTCTGTCAAAATCAATGAGTCAAATCCGCAAAAGTTGTCCGCAAATGTCAAAAGTCGCTATTCATATGTTTCTTGGAAACATGGCGTCCCAGGGTTCTTTCTTTCAACCATTGGCAATATAAAGAATAGTTTTTGGTAATAAAAAAATGTGTTTAAATCAGGGGTGCAAACAAAAATTTTGCGAAATAAGGACAGTGAAGTTCAAAAATAAGATATTACTGCCAAATAAGTACAATTTATTTTATCTCCAAGATCCAAAAATGTCGACTGGATTTTTTGTTTTTGACAGTTTCGTACGGAATGCTGACGAGTGAAGAGCTTGTCAGCGTGTTGTTGTACCATTCACATCCGGACCGCGGATGCCCCAGACTGTACCCGCTGCATTTCCGCAACCAGCGACGGGCCCGGATCGAATCTAAACGGCACGACACGCGTAGACGCCGGAACGTGGAATCTTTTGAGTGCCGAACATTGGGATGGTGATCACTAACTGATCAGTGAATGACCATCAGGCAAAGTGCCGGGATTATGTATTTTGTGTGTTCTAAAATTGGGATAAATTTTCATTTCTGACGCCTCATTTAATTTGATCAACACTTTTACCCAACTTGTTTATCTTTTTTTAGATGTTTCCCTATAAAAATGACGGTGCATAAAACACGTATATACATTTTCAATTTTGTAATGAATAAACTGGAAGTTGAAAATGGCAGTTATACTTTTTTAAACCTATTAAAAATGAAAAAATTCGCTCTTTTTGAGTCTCGTCTCGCTTCTCGGGGTCATTTCTCGGTCGAGCCTCGGTAAATTTTAGTTTTTGTGTGACATTAATTTATATCGTAAATTTGTATTATAATTACTCGATTTGGAGGAGCCTTATTTCTACCCGTCCGTCCATTGTCGTTGATTTGGCTGCTTGACAGACAGAACAGAAATGAAATTACTTTTTTGTTTGTTTGTTTAAGCCCTCGAATGGGAAGCGGGAAATCCGGTACTAAACCCGCTCCCCCCGGGCTCTACGCCAACCAGAGCCCGTAAAAAAAGAGCGAGGGAATGGAAAGTTTCCCTCGATTTGGGGGGAAAACTCCCCCAATTCGTAAAAAAAGAAATTCCCTGGTTTTTGAGGGAGACTTCCCCCGAAATCGAGGGAGATTTACCCAGGGAATCTTCCCCGTAAAAAAAGAAAATTCCCGGGGAAAATTCCACCAATTTGGAGGGAAATTTCCCTCGAAAAGCTCCCCTACAAATAGCAGGGGAACACTATCTCCCACAAAATAATTTGTTTATATTTCATGCAAAAATTTGCATCAACATTATAACAAATGTAAATTGACTAATCTCTTCGAATTAAAAGGCGCTGAGAATTAAATAACATACTTTCACACGATTTAAAAAAAATTTTTTTTAAGTTTTAACAAAAGGGTCCCCACTATGGTTTTGTGGCCAGCTTAATTTACTAAGTAACTTTGCTTAAATAGGTAGTAGAGCTAGACAATTTGATAAATTCGTTACTTTTTTTGCAAGTTTCACAAAATTTCCGAATGCAAGAGCTAAGCGAGACTTGTGAAATGCCAAAGGAGTCAGCAATAGGAATTTGAAACTATTTCCAGCCAAATAAATAAGAGCGATCAACAACTATATTTTCATTGTATTGATAAGTGCACTTGAGGAATCAAGATGAGACTGAGCACGGCCTTTTTCAGGGAAAAGGTCATTTTTGTGTTCATCCACAAGCCTTGCAAGTTCAATAGACACTTCTTTATTGAAGAGTGCCATTGAATAATATTAGAAAAATGATTAAATATTTGATAGGAATAATTTAGCCGAATATTTTTTATAATCAGCGGCAGCAAAGAATTAGGAAATAAAAGTAAAAAACACACAAATGACCAATCAACAGCGCCAGCATATGCAGATTTTTGCGTAAATAAAGATGCAAAATAACTGTCCTTCAATGATCAAAAAACACATGAAATTTCCCTCATTTTTCAGTGGAAGGGAAATTTCCCTCAATTTCTTGATTTCGGGAGAAATTTGCGAAAATCCCCCGATTTTCTTTTTTTACAGGAATTCCCTTGGAATTGGGGGTTTCCCTGGGAACGTTCCCGGGGAATTTTCGGGGGAAAGTTCCCTCGCTCTTTTTTTACGGGCTCAGGAGGGAGTGGGTGACAGGGATAGGCGGAAATCTATTTTGAAACAACGGAAAAACCCTTTAAAAATTTTGTATGTTTATTTACTATCTTTAAATAATTTCTGATTTTTGCATGGGTGAACAAACCTGATTTTTTACTTTTTAGAATGGAGTCTCGGAAAATTCATAACTTTATTCGATCAGATTGCAAAATGACACAAAAATCAAATCAGTTGCTAACAAAACTAAAAATTCAAATGCCATCGGCAAGGTTGTATTTAAAGTTGGTCCAAATAGTTTCTGCAAAAACCGAACAAAAAAAATTGTGGAATGGCATTTATCCTATCCAAATTAAAAACAAATTATATATCATTTCAATTCTCCTTGATCTTTAAATGCCAGGGCGGCGATCTCAAAATTTTAAAAATCCGCATCGGAGCATTAAAAAATCCTCATTTAGTACCTAAAATCCGAATATTCGACATTTTTTTATTAAAATAAAACATTTAAGTTAAACTCGCTTCATGCGTTATATTTCCAAGCACAACCAATTGATTTGAGAAACTCCTTTGACAAAAATGAGCATTTTTAGCGATTTTATATCTTTTTTTTTGAGCCGATTTTTCAAAAATCCCCCCCCCGCCGCCCGAAAATTTAATGAAAATTGCGCGAGCGGGACGCGGGAATTTCAAAAAGTGCGGGACAGTAATCCCGCGCCCGCAAAAAATCCCACTCAGCAAAAAAATGTGGGAACGGACCGGGAATCCCGTCTCTGCCAATCTCTAATTTTGATAAAATTTTAAATGAGGAAAACTAATTGGAATAAAATGATCCTTTATTCATAGCGCCCATCTCTGATACCTACATACATATCAATATGATAAATGTTTATTCCATCAAATTCCGTTCGTCCTCCGTTCATTCATTTTCAGGGCTCATTATTTTTTGTCAAGCAGTCCAAAACTGAGAAATAAAATATAGGGAAAACGCTTCCAACAATTAATTCATTTTTACCCGTCGCCGATGACACTGTCGAATAAGTTAATACCGATGCGATTCCACTGACGCCAATTCCATTTAGCCGCCTCCTTTTCCCACTTGGCCCATTTGTCTTCATCACGCTCAATTGGACAGCGAACCAAAAGCCATTTGCCTTCCTTAAATCGCAACTCCAATCGCTCCCCCGTCAAATTGTTCTTCAGCTCAAATTCAGCAGTATTCCAATCCCGAAGACAAATGATGAAATTGACCGGATCGGTCGAATTGCCAAATTYCTTRRGAGGAATAAAAGAATTTAAAACAGAGAATTCAATAAAACAAATTCAAAAACTCACCAGTTTGAGCTTTTCCACTTTTGTCAACCRAAATCGGCATTGCAACATCTTCGGAAGTCCATCCCCGCGGGGCGTGTGCAACCATTTAGCCAAAGCTTGTTTAGAAGAAGCGACTGCACTGTCATCGGCCGGGAATTTTGGAAGACCATCATAGTATTGGATCACTCGGAGTTTTGGGCAATCGCCAAGAACGGTCGGTGAAAATTGGCGTAATTAAATTGACTGAAAATGTCGGGCAATACGAGCAAAGTGAAAAAACGATTGAATGAACCCCGGCGGCGCCTGTCGGCACCGCCGGACCATTTTCACAAAATAAAAACCCACATTTATTGTTTACCGGTTAAATGAAGCTTTTTAAAAAATGATGTTTTTTGGTCCCAAATGATGCTTTTGAAAATATTCATCTGAGTACCCTACCAATAAGCCAACAATAACAGTTGTCTTACACACGAAAAATGTGGTAGTGTCTCAAAAACTTCAAAACTTATTTGATACAATTTCTGGCTTGATGACATTTCGTCCATTAAGCATACGACATTTCGAAGACATTTCGTCGATAAAGTTCATCGATTAGCACAACCACATTAATACTTTTAGAATATTTCACAATGGTAAATTTTTGGAAAATATGATTTTTAGGGATGCATTAATTAAAAGTCTTTTTTAGGAGGTTGCATTTTTGAATTAGAATTGATTTATATTGACTAAAAAAGTCGTATAATTCCAAAAATTTTCGAAATTTTTTGTTTTGTTTTTTATTAAGAATAAAAGTTTATTTTAACCTCATTTAGTCGTTAAATATAAAACTATTTGAATTTCAACAACAATCAATAAATGTCGGACAATCCGAGAGAAGCGGAGAAACAATTGAAAGAAATGTGAGTTTGCTTGCTATTAATTCGATATTTTTCGATACCGATATTTTATAGCAATTTATCGTATCGAAAAGATGTTAGCTCAAAAAATTCATCAAATAGTTTGAGAAGTACTTTTTGACAAAAAAAAATTCAAATTTTGCGTGATCACTGATCACAAATAAATCTGTAGCCTAGTGGTTTTTCTTTCGACATGTGTGATTTTGTGTGGTTCGAACCCGCTTGGGTGCATGCACTTATTTAGGTTAAAAAAATGTTGCGAAAAAATATCGCGATATATCGGTTATTTCAAGGCCATTGCCGAACACGAGTAAATATGCACACTAAACATAACGCAGGAAATAGCAATTAAATATTCCCGCAATCAAAAATGTTGGTAAGAAACTCGTTTTCCACGTTTTTGGGTTTGGCCAATAGAAGCCCTGGCAATTTGGTATCCCTGAGTTACACATATTCGAACAATTTTGCCAATGCGTTAAATCATATTTCAGTTTCATTTGTGACGACGTTTTGTTCGAAGTTTTCAAATTCTGTGGCCCTTTTGTGCTCGGGCTGAAATTTGCGCTAGCGATCGATTTGACTTTTTGGTGGACGCGCATTTTAAATTAAAAGAATGGTCGCTTGGTTGGTTGGAAGTCCGTCGCGCAACTGACGGAACCGGTGCTGAAATTGTCAAATTTATTGGCAATAAAGTGGTCGAGCGTCGACTGCAAATTCCGCAAGAACCGCTTCCAGCAAAAGTGATCGGATTCAAAAACATTATGATAAGGTCAGTTCAGGACATTTAAAATGAGAACAAACGCTATTATAAGTCCTAAATCCCGTTTTAGTTACATGGACCAAAGTGTCATCGAATTTCTCCAAAGCATCCAACGACTTTTTGGCTCCAAAGGCAGCAATCTTTTGTTTATGACTGTAGTTGACCAAAACCGCAGTTGGGAGATCATTTGGCACCGGATTTGGCCTTTGATCAATGAAAA
>MEIZ01000598.1:5206-17213 GCA_001723225.1 Globodera ellingtonae
ATTTACCGAAGAACTTTTATCGAGTAATGAATTTTTTTGCAAATCAAAGGAATAATAYTATGGTTTATAAATTTGTTGKTAATATTTAACGAATCTGTGCGGCTCGTTCCTCCACCTTTATTTATACATTTTATTGAAGCAATATATCACCATTTTTTCTTTATATTTAATATTAAAAAAAGAAAACAATTAATTATAATTCATTGTGAAAGCCAGTAAATTAACATTTTTAAACCTCTTTATTTAGTTGGTTATGTGGTTTCTTTTTTAAACGGTTTTATTCATATTTTAAATTATTTGGTTTTGAATAATTAAATATGTTACTAAGTAAAGGTACAAACTGAAAGGACGAAGTGAATAAACCCGGGATAACTTAACCCAGGTTAGGGACGAGTTGCGTTAACAGATTCAAATTCTTGGAACAGGAACAGACAGAATTGACTGTACTGTTATTTTTTGGAACAGACCAGAGTAATAGTTGCGCGTGATTGCTTATCATTAGAATTTTTTTAACAATTCGGCAACCCATAAAATATTTTTCTACCAATGAATTAATTTTGCAAGAGCGATATCCGTCAACTTTTTAGGAAAGTTGGAAGAATTAAATAAAATTAATGTGCGAACAACTTGACTAATTTTACAATTAACAAATAATCAATGATCACAATCAAAAGTTAGAAATGATAAGAAATGTGTCCAAATTTTATGAGTTGGCTGTATGGGAGAATATGGGTTATGTTCTGTCAAAAAGTAATTCAAATAAAAAAAAAAATTTGGTAAAACCTAATTTAAATTAAAATTATAACTAAAAGTACGGAACAAAAAAATATCTCATTTTTGGTGGAGTTCCCTGGTCCCCGGTAAAATTTGTCACTGTGTTGTAATGTTATAATAAAGCTTTAAATGAATACAAATTATGTAGAAAGTTATTTATTTTACTAGTTCAACAGTAATAATAATAAATGATAAATCGAAAGTCCAAGATATTTAAACAAAAAGGAAATTGAGAATTTCACGTTTAAATATTATGTATTTGCCTATTTTGAATCTACATATTATCAATTTATTATTAAAAACTCAAATTGATTGGTTGACTTTTTTTATTTAAATTAATTACCTATTTCAGAATGTGGCAATTTTTTAATGGGGTTTTAGTTTAGTTTAATTATAAGACAATTTTAAAATGCTTCCGTTCCCATTTCAATTTAACTCAGGTGATTTAATTTTTAGTTGATTGGGTTTATATCAAAAAGTCATTATTTGACCTTGTAGTAAGTAAAAACTTTGATTTTACTGTTTTAATTAGATTATTTGCTTTTATATGCTTTAAAACGTTTCATGCGCAATGTGCCTCAACTGATTCCCCGACACGATAGTGCGTGGCTTTTCGGACAGTTGTTATCAAACTGTATTTTGGTAATTAGTGAATTAATTTTTTATTGCTACTCATGCAGCAGGTTTAGCAAAAGAAAGTTTAAAATACACAAAAAAACTCATTTTTTTATTTGAATTTTATTGGTGACTGTAAATTATCTTCATTTATACATAAATTAGAAAACAAAAAATTTCTAAAAGAGGTTTTATTATCAATGTATTAATGAAGTTTAATGTTTTATTATGCTTTTAAATTTTGAATCGTTTATGATTAAATTTTAATACGATTCGTTCATTTATTCAATTCTCAAAATTAAAACTAGAAAAAGTGATATTTAAAATAAATTCAAAAAGAAATGCAATTTCAAAGATTTCCTCCATGGAAGTGCAAGCCTTATTATTATTAATTTATAAATTATTTGGTTAGCAATAGTAAATAGTTGCAATCAAATGAATCTCTAAATTATTTTAATTGAATTTGCTTTTTGATTTAATATTACTAATAATTTAAGATTGATATTTCTTGTTACGTAAAGATTACGTATAATTTTGTGCATATATTCAATCCGGCGTGATTAATACATGATCTTTTAGTTTGTAGGTTCTTTGCCCTACGTATTTATTTATTTTAATTTAAAGACGAGAATTACATGTTATATAAATATTAAAATTTATTAATCATTTGCTTTAAACTATTTTGTAGATTTGATAAACATCAATATGCTTTTTGTTTTCTTTCAATTTGAATAAGTTATTTTTATGTAAGCTTTCCTGTATACATTTTTTGTATTGGAAATGAATTCCTTAAACTCGTCTTAATATTCGTTTGCTCCAAAATTGTTTAAATTAAATATCACTTTTAGTCGTGCTGGTATAATCAATAATCATTCAGCAGTGAAATAAATACTTCATTTTTCTTACGCAATAGATTTTAGTTTATCGGACTATTTTTGTTATGCTTTATTTGGGCATTAATTCATTGAATAGGTATTTTAATGAACAACTTCGTTTTGTTATCAATTTTTTATTTTTTATTTTAAGTCAAATAAAGTTTATTACTTGGACCAAATCAAATGGGGTCTCGTTTGCCTCTTTGGCCATCCTCCTTTAAAGTCGAAAGGTTGCACGGGCTGCAAAACATTGAGTCTTTATCATGGGAAATTTAGGCTTCATATTTACTTCCAATATGTTTTTCTTTTTTATCATATTAGCCAATTTTTATGCCAGACAAAATAACCAAAGAATTTGCTCAGTTGCTTCTATCAAATCAGCGTTCTTCAGTTGAGCTGATTTTGGCCGTGCTTGTTTTTTATTTAAAAAGTTGTTTATTTGATTAGGTTTACATATAAGTTTTTATTGTTTTGGTTGTAAATTTTTTTTTCTCAAGCTTTTTTGTCCTTCGACAGTGTTTCACATTTTAAATAAAATATTATTGAAGTTGAATATGCTGTAATTTAAATATCATTAACGATTTACGGGTGGGGATGCATCGGTAAAATATATGAATTGCAAATTTTATGTCGAACATGCTAAAAACCACTACGGAAGTGCTTCCTATATTATAAAGATTTTTCATTCATAAAAAAACATTTTGTTCTGCTCCGTCACCGTAGGGGAGGTTGTCAATTGTAGACGGTGTTTGAATTACAGGTTCTATTATATTTTTATTTTTGAACAATTATTAAGAATTTTTTGAGCCTTTTTTCCTCTGAAATAAAAGGCGTATTTAATACTATTATTCAATTTTATTTAGTGTTTAAATTTCAAATGATATCAGCTATTTGGTAATTTATGTTTATTAATTGTAAGATTTACCATGCACAGGTAGTTTTAAATTACCCAATTTCCAATCTTGAAGTAACTCTTTTAGTCATAGTGATCGTGAGAGTATGTTCGATAATTGCGCTGGTCGAAATTCGGTTGTGTACTACCGCAGTGTTGAATCGGGATTCTAAAAATATATAATTTAATAACTATTCTTTCTTTAATTTAAGTATTTTTATAAAAATCAAAGATTTTTTACAGGGGGTTGCTTATTTCTTTTATATAAATTTGTTTTAAAATTAATTATTAAAAGATTTTTATTTAATGCTGATGGATTTTGGGTGCATTGATGTGGTCGACCAGCGTAATGCTGCAGGTCGATAAACTTTTAGCCAGTTTTATATACAAATTGCATCATTCTTCCATATAATAATTTAATTGATTTTCACGAGACCTGATCAAGGTTGAACACTAATCAGCAACGTAGCCTGATGGATGTAGGGTAACTGCAACTAATTTGTAAAAAATGTAATTTATGAATTTTTAAAGCCTACGTAAAGTTTTACTAAAACCAAGAATTTAATTTAAAAAAACGATTATACTTAAATTTCGACCTGCAAGAAAAAAAAATTGTTTATGAAACAAATACAATAATAACTATTCAATTAGAAAATCGCTGCAATTTGCTGTATTGAATAAATAAAAAAATGCAACTGGTCAGAGCTGCCAGCACATTCAAACTATAATCAAGGAAGTTTCATATGAATATATTGATCTAACTTTTTAATTTGATATTTTAATAAACGGCTTTCAAAATTTAAATCGGTCTCATAGATTTTTATTCACTTCACTAATTCTGCACATTATTTATACAAGTATACTAAATTATCATGTAATAATGTTTAGTTAAATACATTGAAGTTGTTAATTAATCTTTTATTTTAATAATTATTCTCATTCGTATTTGTACAATTAGCTTTTTCTTATTCTGCTACCTTAACTGTCATTTTATTAACAATATTTTTTTTTTATTAAAAGTTTTTGACCCTGTTTTAATCAAAAGATAATTAATATTAATAAGGATATCAATATTTTATAATTTCCTTTAATTTGAGGATTAATGTTTTATTTATAGTAAATGGTTTGGTGTTTATATTTTAAATAATTACTATGTATTCTATTTTGCTAATTTTGAATATTTAACTTTTTTGTAACCCGACCGGCTCGTATTCAAAAAATTACACAGCCCGGATGAGCCGTTGCAAAATCCAAATTAATACCGTTGTTCGTTGACTTAAGTAATTGATATAATTAGTTCTTTGTTATTTATTCTGGCTTTACAGTGATCATGTTATTTAATAAATATATCACAGAAAGTATCATGATTAGGATTGTTATTTACTTTACACTTTTTTTCTTTTTATTATACGTTTTGCAACATCAATATTTTAGGCAAAATTTATTTTTATTATTTTGTTTATTTTTGTAAAAAATTTATTTTAGAATGGCTTTAATTTTACTAATTTGATTTAGTTAAAAAATTTATCATAATATAATTTTAGAATATTATTAATAACACGTATTCTACATAATAAAAATAAAAGGTTATGGGCATATAAAAAACACTGTTTCTATTTATAATTTTCTTGTTTTATAATTTTCTTGTATCTTTTTACTTGTTAATTGTTGATTTTTTAAAAATTAATTTTCTGAATTAATGTATTTAATGCGCACAGTGAAATCCGCATATTCGAACGCTAAGCGTCCGGAGAACATCACCTTTGGGCATGGTACCGGCAGCTGCCATAAACGCAACGTTACGTTAACTTCGTTATACACACTGTCACTGTCACTGTCGTTGTCTCACCCACTCCTGGGTTGCCCATTATGATCAGCTGAATTTAGCCAACATTTATTATATTGACATAAAATCGTACAATTTCCTTTAATTTCATATTATTCCCGTTAGTGTTTAACCATAATTTTTGAATTTTTTTGTCACATTCTCTCGCTCATTTTGATTATAATATTATTTTAACATTTTTTATTTTATAATTTTTTATAGGTTTATATTTAGTCATGATTTCGTTCACTTAAATTTTATTTTAATTTTTAAATTGTAATATTACTTTTAATCTTATTCATAGTCTTTTTTGCGCTAGTCGCGACTCAATAATTTCGTTAAAATGATTTATCAGAGTTTTTTAAATGTAATAATTTACGAAGAATGTGTCATCAAATAGCGTTAATTTTTAAAGCAAATTTATAATTATTATTATAGGGTTGTATATATTTTCAAAATTACTCAACTAAATTCATGTATAAATAGAAAAATATTTACAATCTTTAAATCCTTCAATCTTTTTTCAAGGTATGCTTTATCAAATCCTCTAATAGCAGTGCTGCTAATAAATTTTGGTACTTTATATATTTAATTGATTTTTGAATATAATTATTTTGCCGACAGAGAAATTTTAGAAATAGCTCAAGCTTTTAAAACATTTTTTGATTTGACTTGTTTTTTAGTTAGAGATTTTATTATTTTGATAATATTTATAGTTAAACGTCATCATCCAATTTACTTTTATTTAATTATAAAGTACACTTTATTTTTATGAAATGTTTTTTTGCTGCTCTTCAGTTCTCCGAGAGGCTTTTATTTTTGACTTGTATTCCAAATTTAAAAAAAAAACACAATTTTTTTTATGTCTTGTCCACAAATTATTACATTATGCCTTGTTTGCGAATATTATTGATTAATGAACTTAGCAGGACTTGGTTTTTCATTCGAAAATTTTTACTTTGATAATATATTAACTTTTGCATTTTTCTTTAGTCATAGAAGTTCGATTTTAAGTTACTTGATTGTAAAACAGCGACCTTCTGGTTAATTATTATATTGCACGATCTTTATTTAAAGTTTTAGTTGTAATAAACTGATGGAATGAAATGGAAAATTATATCGCTTATTCGCTCCATAAAATTATTAAATAACATTTTGAAATGAGCATATATTTACAAATAATTCACCTAAATATGAATTTTATTTGCAAAAATAAAATCAAAATATAAATATTAATGCTAAAGAAATTAAAACAACAATGTTAAAATAAAAGACTCAAAAAAAATCTAAAGATAACTTTATCTGGTAAAATAAAAAAGTTTTATATCTATTGTAGTATTTGAGAAAGGCTAAATAAACGGTGATCAATATGAACTAATATAAATAAAGAAATTTGTTTATGAATTATTAAAATTATTGTTTTTTTCTTTGCTGTTAAATTGATCGTAAATCATCGCAAATTTTATTTTAAAAATTATACACATTTTTTGTTTTTTATAATCAGTTAATGAATGTTACTTGTTAAACTAAGTATTTATTTTAATTTTATGATGCCGTTTGTCATTTTTTAGTTCAGTTAATGCAAAAAAATCAACCCCGGAGATTGAAAAATTATTGAGAGTGTTTTAGTGTCAATATAATCAGGATAATAATATTACCACCTAAAATTGTTTGTCTAACTCTTTCACCAGCTAAAAAAATTAATTATTTAATTTTTGCCCTCATTGGAATGTTTTGTTGAGGTGTTGAGTTTTAACAACGATTGTTATCCAGAAAAACCGATTTCCCGGTCGGCTTCCTCGAGACCTTTCTTTATTGTCAGTTATTTGATATCAACATTATTTTTTCGAGTTTTGCTTGCCCCAATAAATATTTAAGGACCCATACTAATCCTTGTGTTTCATTTGGTGTTGAAGTCTCCCTCAAATTCTCTGAAGCTCGGTTTTTGTTTATTCCTTTTAGTTACAATTTTCGTTTTTGTTACTTTTATTTTCAAGTTGTGTTTAAAATTTAAATTTTATTTTTACTATATGAAGAACATCGAGGTATTCGAGCCCACTGATCGATATGATTGCATTTCATAGATTTAAAATATATTTTATTTCTTCTTTACTATATTTTAGATAAATATAAAATTATCATAGTCGTTAACGAAACCTTCGTCTGCGCGCATTATGGCTTTGTTCGGAATCAATTGCGGATTAATTTTAATTAGTTTGTTTTTAATTAAATGATTCATTTTACCCTTCTCTTTTGGTTCATTTATTTATTATCTTTTACCAGCATTAAAAAATTATGTTTGTTTATCCATTTTGAATTCGAATACCAAAAGGTTTCTTTACATGTGTGCCCTTCAAAATTGTCTTCCTCATTAAATATGCTGTCTAGGAAATCGATTGCTCAGCTCTTTTTAAATTTTTGTATAATATTTTTGTTACTTTTTTAAAATTTAAATGATCAAACATTATTAAAAAAAAATTTGAGAATAAATCTTTAAATGTGATTTTTTGGTGAATTAAGTTTTTTTGGCAGTTAAATGCACTCCTATTCTGGTGTTCTGAGCCTTTTCGAAGACACTATGTGAACCTCTGGTTGTTGATATTTAATAAATATTAAAAAATATATATTATTTACTTTTATTTTATGGGTTTTTTTTTTGAAAGGCTAAATAAAATTAAGTTTTAAAACACACGTTTTGAAATCCTTTTAGGGGAATATGTAAAAGGTTTCTTTGATATTAAAATATTTAGCAATTTTATATTATTTAAAATTTTTATTATTCTAGGTTTTTGCTGTAATTTTACATTACCAAATCCCAAATTTGCACCAATCCCTTTAGTTTATCGTTGCATTGTTATTTTTGTACAACGTATATATTAAATTGTTTATGGCTATTTTGTAAGAATTTGTTTTAATAAATGGATGCTTTATTTTTCTAAACCCTATTTATTTATTTCTTTAATCCTCGAGCGCACTCGATGATTCTAAAGAAGAATTAATTTATCTTTACCAAATTTATGTCATGATAATTAATTTAAAAAATTTTAACTTTTTTAATCTGTTTGCATTTGCGTTATTTTTGATGGGCGGAATTTTGTTCCTTGTTCTGCTTATTTGTGTTTAAATGAGGTGTTACAAAGCTCAAATCTGAAGATACCGGCAGAGATTTTTTGTAAATTTTTGAAGGCGTCGTCCATATTTAAATTTAAACTTTGTGTTAATTGACATTAATTATTTTGTGGTGAAAATTTATATTAATATTTTTTTACATTTATTATTGAATTACTCTTGTCTTAGTCGATTTTTTCATTAAATATTTTTGTTTTGTTATTTTCATTTATGATTTTGTCCGTGTTTAATATTTTTGATTTTTTTAATTATGTAAATTTTTTATATTTTTTAAATAATATTCGTTTATATGAGATAAATTATTTATTTTTTTTATAAAATTTTTTAACTAGCGCATCACACGAGCTCGTCTTCCGAAAGGAATTTGAATTTTCTTTTTCCTCGATTCAGACTTTCACTATGAGATGGCGTGTTTCGCAATAACTCATTTTTAAAGAAATTTAAATTTGAACTTAAATAGTTGACAATAATAAGTATACCATTTTAGATTTTCTTTGCCTCATGAAATGTTTAAATGTAGCTAATTGAAGTTTTTTGCATGCATATAATGACGAATTGTTTATGTAAAATAATTCAAATAATTATATAAATTAAATGAAAAAGAAAATTCTGTGGATAAAATAATTTCAAATAGTAATTTCATTTAACAAGGTGAATGGACCGTTTTTATATAAACGTTAAGTTTTAAGTCGCCTGCGCGCAGTTTAATATATTTTGATTCAGAGTAGAGTAAATAATATAATTGCTAAATATATGTTAGGAAACATTGAAAATGGTACAAATGATTATATTTAATAAAAATATGTAAGCTATTTCAATGTAAATCAGAAAGCCGCCTCAAAGCAAAAATAAAATCAACTGGGTGAGATAATTCATTCAACCTTTAACTTTAATATGCACATTCAATGGTAAAAAAATGCAAAAATACAATAAATTTAAAATAAATAAATCTTTTAATAAAAAAAAAGGATAGAAAATTTCTTGACTAAAAAAACTATAATATCTGTTGCTGCGCCTGATATTACTCCGTTGGACCACTAATTTTTGTTTGTAATTTTTGAAGTATGTGAGATTGTTATTAGTATTATTTATAAAAATCATAATTATACCCAAATACCTATAGAGCTTGTTTGGACCGCTTAATATCAGCTAATTCCAAATTTTAGCAAAATAATTCTGATATAAACCATTTTTTAAATATATGATATTTTTTAATTTACTGCGGCATAATATAGTAAAATAAATAAAAACCAGAAAACATTAATTTAAATCTTACACAAAGTGAATTATGTATAAAATATTTTAAAAATTTAAATCTCTACCGCAATGCACGAATCTGGACATCTATTGGCCTTATGGTACATGTTAAAGGTTAACTAAATA
Source organism: Globodera ellingtonae (assembly GCA_001723225.1). Taxonomy (NCBI): domain Eukaryota; kingdom Metazoa; phylum Nematoda; class Chromadorea; order Rhabditida; family Heteroderidae; genus Globodera; species Globodera ellingtonae. The sequence goes on from MEIZ01000598.1 coordinate 14,700, forward strand.
AATCTAGTAATAAAGCAAAATATAGTGAAAAATGAATATAACAAAATTGAAACATTCGCGACCGCTCCTAAATATAAATAAAATGATTACCCTTTTAAATTCAAAACTCAACGGCATTTTTATTAAAATATTTATAAAGAAAACAAACAGAAAAATAATTCATTTATTTCATATCTTTTTGACAAATAAAAATACTGTTTCATTCACTTATAAGTTCCATTCATAAATATAATTTAAAAAAACATCCACAGACATGTCAAAGCGTAAAATTAACTAAATAGTTGAGGAAAATAGCAAAAATTGTACACATAGCAAAAATATTTTCACAAATTAGGTCACAGATCGATCGATAATAATTTGCCTAAATATGTTATACAAATAATTTTCTATTTTTGATAATGAATCAATGTAAAATTGAAAGTCAATTGAGCGACTAAAAGTGATATAGAAAAGCTACACTATATTGATACGTTATAAAATAAAAAGAGTGTAATTATATTAATTATAATTTCAAAAGATAAATTAAACTAATGCATAATAAAAATCAACAAATTTATCTATTAAAGCAAAAAATGATTTTGTCTTATATAAATGTCACGGAAAAAATAAAGATAAAAATTTAAAATAATATCGAAAAAAGTCATTCTTAGATAAACTATAAAAGCCCGGCTTATTTTGTTTTAGTTTTTAGTTTCACACGAAAAAAATCTCGCAACAACTAAAATAGTAAAAATATGCGTATTGCTTAGTGAAATTTATAAAAATAAGCAATAATTAGATTAAAAAGTATGTTATTGTATTGAATGACTAACTAAATATTTCAATATCAATTAAAATATAGTCAAAAACATATTCTGTCAAAAACAATAAATACAAATAAATTTCAATTTTTGGTAAATATTTATTCAAAATTAATAAACAATTTAATATTTAACTTAGCTATTTAAAGCTGCCAATGTTTTATCGGTAACTTAGAAACAAAAAGATTGGCGAATTCATTATATGGTTTGTAACAGCGTTTTAAAATTTTCGGTCCGACCATGCCTTAGCTGTTTATTTTTATATGCTATTTTCCATCCTCCGATTTTGCTTAAAAAAAAATTTATATAGAATTAAATTCAATTTATTTTTTTATTCTTTTACCAGGCTTTTTGACACATTTGTTTTATTTATAAAGTTAAAACTTTTATATTTTCTCTTCACATTTTACGATAACTTTTTAGATTGACTTAGTAAATAGAACAAAATTAATTGAATAAATAAAATCATTCAAGAAAGCAGCCTACTCTGAATGGCATGCACTTGTCCTGGCGTATTATCGACTTGCCCGATATGGTTACGCACTACCACTTCCTGGAAGGTTCGGAAATCCCCCAACTGTGGTTTTGTTTATTTATGTTTTGGAATCAATTTCATCAGTATGTGTTAAATTTCTACTTTAGAATTTTATCTTTCAATAAAATTTGCTACAAAAAGATTATTTTTTATTTATGTTTGATTTTTTTAATTTCTTGATATTTTACATTTAGCTGATTTTTTTTAATATTATATTTAAAATATCATATTATTGAATTAATTGGGTTTGCTTAATTGTTATTATTTTTATTATGAAATTTATACATTTAGAAATAGTATCTTTTTACTAAATTATCAACCCTTTGAATTTATTTAGGTTCATTATTATTAGTTTTTTAAATTTAGTTTATTGATAATTTATGGCGAATTAAAAAAAACTTTACATCATTTGAATAAATCTTTAAAATGTAAAGTAAAAGATTTGGAAGATCAACAGGAATTGCAGCAAAAAATAAACTCCCAGAAATGAATATAGTCTAAAATATGAGATCTAATTACATATAAGAATGGTTATAATTTATATTTGTTTTACGTAAAAATTAAGCTCAAAAATAGCCTTTTGCGCGAAAATTTTACGTTCTGTTTTGGAGCGTTTTTGATAATCAATACCAATTTTTGTCCACATTTTGTGGATTCCAGTCTAAATATAGTCTTATCGAATCATTTCGATTTAGACTTGATTGTTTTAATAACGACGATACATATAACATCAAGAAAAAAAGTATAAGCGAAAATAACAATTTATGACATTGGTTGAACGAACTGCAAACAAGAAAAAAATATGGTTAGTTTATGTTTATTTAAATTATATTTTTATTAAAATGCTAAGATTTCAAATAAACACCAAAGTATAAAAAGATTATAAAATATTATCAAGTCTATTCAGTACAATATTCCAAGTACTTAATTAGACTGTTGAACATTTCTGTACCACAAATAAATGGACTTAAACATTTTGTTTCCTATCCAAAAGTCAGGTTATAATGTAATTTTGTAAAAATGAAATAATTATAAAAAAATTGAATTATCGAAATAATTCAAACTTAAAGCCGTTTAACCCTAATCTGTCTTCTAGTAATAGAATATGTTGTAAAAAATAAAATTAATATTTTGTGCAGTGGTTTAATTACCACAAATGTGAATAAACACATTTTTTAC